>PVJX010002199.1:13728-136333 GCA_004027295.1 Dolichotis patagonum | reverse complement strand
TATTTTAGGGGAATTAGGGCAGTGTGTCTTTTTCTGTAGTAATATTTTAAATTTAAGCACTCACCATAGATTTCAATCACACATTGTTGATCAAACATGGCAATTTCTGTCAAAGACATTCCAGTGTATCCCCATCAACCTTATTCATCACATTTGGCACAGGTGACTTCTGGATCCTCCCCAAAGTCAAGATGACCATCAAAGGTGAACATTTTGAATCAGTTCAGGACATCTAGGCAGTCACAACAGTACAACTAAAGACAGGTAAGAGGACTTCCAGAACTGCTTTAGAAAGTGACAAGAATGATGGGATAAGTATGTTCAAAGCAAAAGGGTATATTTTTAGGGCATTAATGGCAATGTATCTTCTGCTATCATAATTCTGCACAATTTAAACAGTCATGAGATTTGTTGGTCATACTTTGTATAATCTCATGTTGTACATGATACTTGTTTCAATAAACGCATGGTATTACACAGTCCCACTGGAACCCATTCTTTTCAATGAGGAATTACTGCCAGACAGGTAAATGACTCACATGCTACTGTTATAAACACTTGCTGTTTAGTGGGAAATACATTTATATAACGGATATTACATAAGAATATTTGTCAGACTGTACCATTAACCAGAGTGTAACTCAACTTGGAAACTTGTTTGGGTGCTGTGGGGAAAGAGGTCTCTTTAACAAAGGTCTAATGGTTGCCATGAGATACAGGAGTGCCAAGTTCTTGGTAGAGAGTTGAAACTGTAGCCAAAGTGACCCAAAAACCATTAGTTTCAGTTAGTTCTGTTGTGACACACATTAAGGATGAAATTACCCAAAGGCTTTAGTCAGACAGTGAGTTTCTTTCTAATGATAGATTTTGCCAGGGGGAAAAAACAAAAAACAGGGAGGAGCTAAAGATGTCAGACTGATAGTTAGTAGGATGAGAAGCCTCTCCAAGAGAGCTCAGATGCCTGAATAAAACATCCTGGAGAAACCTGAACAGAGGGAGATGGTTTCTCTCAACGCAGGAAGAAACTGGAGGGAAACGAGCTCAAATACGAAGTCCTGGAGACTACCATTAGAGAAGCTAAGATCAGTGGTTACAGCGCTCTCGCCAAGTCCAGGCTGAGTGCTCGAACCCACGCCAGTGCGACTGGCCTGAGCTGCCCCGTGCATGGAGCTAAGCTGCCCGTGTGCACCTCATGCACGAAGCTGCAGTGAACTTGTGCCACAGCGGCTGACGTGCTGAAGTCAGAGGTCAGGGAGCCCAATGGAGAATGGAGCCAGAGAGGGACCAGCATTGACCCACGGTGAGTGCTGGGAATAAGACCCTCCCACAGGAAAGGGGTGACCAACTGGATGACATGTTGGAGTCTGGCAGGACAGGCCCAATTTGGGAACAGCAGTGACTTCAATTGGCTGCTCCTCTCCTGGAGTAGATGGGTGGGATCTTTTTGGCCTGGGTCACACCCCTGACCGGGACCCAATAAGTCGTCCCAAACTGATTCCCTATGCGCTGTGCACACTGACTCAGTGAAAGCCTGTGAAGGTTGACTAGCCGGAGGGGAGGGGCCAGCACACACTGCCCTTGCCTGCACCTCAACGACTGACAGCAGACTGGAGAGGGCAGAAACCCCTCGTCAGCGGGCTTCAGAGGAGCTGTAACCAACAGGGAAAGGGGCTGGGAACTCCACTGTACACTTGTATGGAAGGAACCAAAAACATGACAAGAGAAAGAAATAAGAAAAAGCCTCCAGCCCCCAACACCAAGAATATTGATCCAGGAGAGGTAAATACAAAAGAGATTGAGGGCAGCAAACATGCAACATCAAACACGGCATCAGTGGACATAAAGATATATCTTTGGGACCTTGTAAACGAGATCAAAACTGAAATATTAATTCAAGTTAAGCAAGACATAAGTATATTAATAAAAGAAATGCTAAGCACCTCCCAAGAAGACACAGATGGAAGAATGGAAGAACACAAAAGAAGGAGAGAAATGTTTGATGAAGAATATGAAGAAAACCTAGAATACATGAAGCAGATTCAAAGAGATTACCAGGAAACTAAAGACTCCATTGAAAGCTGGCAAAACTGCTTGAAAGAAACTAAGGGTAGACTATCAAAACTTGAAGACAGGTTTGCAATGTGTAATCACAAAAGGAAAGATCTTTAAAAATAACAAGGAAACAGGCAGTAACAATACAAAGACTAGAAGATGACAAGAGGATCTATAACTTAAGAATACAACATGTGAATGAAGAAGCAGGAGTCAAAACAAAGGAATTACAAAGGCTATTCACAGAAATAATTAAGGAAAACTTCCCAAGCATAACAAAAGGAAATGATATGCAGATGTATGAAGCATACAGAACTCCAACCACCTACAACCAAAACAGAGCTACACCCAGACACATAATAATCAAGATCCCAGAAATTCAATATCAGAACAGAATTTTAAAAGCTGTCAGAGAAAAGAAACAGATCACCTATAAAGGAAAACCCATCAAAATCACTTCTTGACTTCTTGACACAGACCATAAATCAAGACCATAAATCAAGAAGAGCTTAGAATGAAGTAATCCAAGCCCTGAAAGAAAATAACCTCCAGCCCAGATTGATGTACCCTGCAAAACTCTCTCTGGAAATTAATGGAGAAACAAGATGCTTCCATGACAAAGAGGAACTGGGGGAATTCATGGCTATAAATCAAACCCTACAAAAAATACTGCAGGACATTCTAGAGAGAGAGAAAAAATACCAGGATTTCAGGAACAGTGGCAGAAAGGCCTCAGTGAATGGGGCAGGCAGTGGAATGAAAGAGGAAAATAGACAACCAGTGGCAGATATGAGGAAGAGAAGGTTGGCTATACTCTCTAACATAGATGGCCTTGATATACTAAAAAAAAGAAACACAGGTAGAGTAGATAAGGAGATAGGGTCCATCGAGATGCTCTGTATTGGAAACATAATTAATATGAAAGAGGGTTTATGGACAGAAAGTCAAATATGAGAAAACAATGCTCTATGTGACAGGGAATCAGAGAGAAATAGGGGGAAATAGACCAGCACCTGCTGATAGGTTGAAAAGACATGATATTTTTGTGCAGTAGAGAACTACTCAGCTATAATGAAGGAAAACCTTGAGGCTTTCACAGGTAAAGCAATACAACTCAAAATCAAGCCCAGGAGGCAGAAGGTTCAGAACTAGTTGGGGTAAATAGCAGGTTACTCCCTTCAATCTAAAGCTGAGGGAGTTAGTGGCACCCAAAACGTGCAGTGCACCCTGTGGGAGTGAAAGGGAAGGAATAGTCTAAAAAAAGAAGGCAGAAGATATTGTTAATAGTGTAACAGGATTTAAAATCTACATTATTCTCACCACTGTGCTTAGATGGATTATATTCTATTCCAGTGTCTCTACTTACACTAGATTTGAGGGCATGGACAGCTATCCCAAAAACAGCAGGATATATTATGGCAATCATCCTTAATTTCCTATTAACTTAATCTGAAGCTTACACTGAGTTATTATGACTGGTCTTATTTGAATCTGGTTTGTTAGATTGCTATTTTGTATTCACTGATTTTATTCAAATCTGTTAAGATTAATAGTATCAGGTCTAAGAGTATAGGCAACTACTCTGAAGATGACAAGATTCACTAAGATACCCACTCTGGTTTGATTATTACTTGCTTTTGAAGTCTTATAATGTCTCCAATGTTTTGTTTTTATTAATATTGTTATATACTGCTGAGACATCATAGTAACCATTGTAGATCACCTTGTATTGTGGTTTTATATGACTTTTTTGTTTCATGTTTTTCTAGGCATTTATTTTGTTTTGTTTTGCTTTGTTTTGTTTTTCCCTCTAATACAGAAAGGATAGATATACATGTAGAGACTCATGCATGCATAGAACTTACAAACAGTTTATGAGAACCAATTATATAACACATGATGAAATGAACAACTACTTTGAAGGAAAAAAAGTACAACACCCAGTGCTGATTCTAAACATCATGATATGAAATCCAGCAATACTATCATTCTTTGTTCATAGTGATTTTAGCCTGTTTTGTTTTGTTTAAGTTCAACATACACGAAGGTATGGACAGCTATTTTGAAGAGAATGAAAGACACTATGACAGCCATTGTTGGCTTTCCTATTGTCTGGTCTTAAAGACCTAAAATGCCTTCCTCATTCTGTTCAGATCAGCTCCATACTATGTTGTTTCATGTGAATTCTCCATATGTGAAGATATGGACACTATTTGGAAGAAAGCAAGAGACAATATGATAGTGAAGATCTCTGATTGTCTTGCTTTGAAATTTATGTCTCTTACATTGCTTTCTTGTGTTCTGTTTTGTTGTGTTTAATTTTACCCTCTTTAAAATAAAAAAACAACTATGGCAAATTAGAAGCCAAGATTTTTCAACTTAGTTGACAACTTGATTTGTAGATTCAAGAACACTTTCTATGAGATGTTCTAGAAAAGACACTACTTTTTAGACAGAATTTCAAAAGTGAAAAATAGTTAGCTAATAATAATGACTATCATTTTAAATAATTAATGATATGTAATATGTAGATTCTGGATATTTGGAAAGAAAATTGCATAAAAAGTACAATAGAGCACTCTGGAACTAGCAAATATTTGCTTTATCTTTCAGTTTATGAATGCTTTTACCAGTTATCATTAGAATGTAAAACTATAAGGTTTCTAAAAGATTAAGTGATTTCTCACTGTCACTTTTAAAAAGAAACATTTATAATGCTAAATACAATTAAAATGATGATCATTTTATTATATTTTCATCTTGTTCCTTCATTCATGCCCTTAGGAAAAACTGAAGTAAAAATGAAATAAGAAAGGTATCCACATCTTTATGTAGATTTTAGTTGATCTCTTTGGACTGGAATACATGACAACATACTGATGACCACTTTTATAAGAAAATTATGTTAGGTGTGCAAGTAGAACAGGGCAATATATGACTGGACATCAAGTCCAGAAGATTAATTTTTGATTTGACAGCAGC
The DNA here is from genome assembly GCA_004027295.1 of Dolichotis patagonum. Taxonomy (NCBI): domain Eukaryota; kingdom Metazoa; phylum Chordata; class Mammalia; order Rodentia; family Caviidae; genus Dolichotis; species Dolichotis patagonum. Next base: position 131,299 of record PVJX010002199.1, on the reverse strand, counting down.
CTATTTAGTAAGAGCAAGAGCAATCTCTTTAAAGATAGGGTTAGTAACTCTAACTCAGGGATGAAGACAAGGAAACAGAGACAGAAAACTAAAAAGTGACACTTGAGGTCTTCAACAGTGAACATGAGCAAAGATGAGTATGGGAGCCTCTTTGCTGTCATATTCAGCCTAGATGTCAAAAATCTCTAAAACACAAAACCCACAATGCTTGGAAGGTTTTTTCAGATAATGCAGAACATACTGACAAGCTTCTCTTCTTTAGTCTTAGTTGCTTCCCTGTCAGAACTCTGAAAGATGACAACTTTGGAGCTTGAGAAGCGTATCTTTAAAACATATTTGCAAATCCTTGGTGGGTGGTCAAATAGTTATAAGGAAAAAAAATCACCTACTGGCAATAGAACTTCAATCATGAAGGGTTGAATGGTAAAGATATTAATAAAAGGCCAACTTACATTGATAAGTTCAACCTCCCAGATTTTCTTCAACAGGTCCATTGATGTGTAGCCATTAATTAGAAAAGCTTTGGTGTAATCACCCAATTCGATAGAATCCAGCCACTCAGCTACAGAGGTGGGATGGTAGCCATCATGCCCAATGGGTCTCATCTGTAATTTTAAAAAATTATAAGCATCACATTAGAGTTGATTTAAACTGTGTGTTTTCTGTTTCAACACAGATTGCATCTTGCCACTCACAAATTTATCTGGTAAGAAGCATAAGCTATTTCTGGATAGGGAATAAGAAAGGAGAACATGCCTTATGTACAATTATACATCATTAATAATTTTCACACTGAATCAGTTTTCAAAAATACACCCAGAAATTTCTAATTTAGCTGCTAAATTAACTCTGTAGTTGAGAGAATGAAATATGTCAGACTTCTGTCAGAGACATTAGTGCCATTTTGTTGGATTGAATTGTAAATTATGCCAGTTGAGTGGTATTCGATGCTGAAAGCACAAGGAATGGCATTTCCAAAATATGGATGATAATTCTCATATGCACAACATCAAAGCATGTGAAAATACTTCATGACTTAAACATTCAAAACGAACTCGTGCTTATGCAAGACATGTATTGTAGGTAGTGCAAACATGCTGGAGAAACATACTGCTATGGTAAGCCAGTTACAAAGAGGCTTTTGGGTGTTTTAAGACCATGTGCTTTACTTTGACTCTACAGTATGTTAGACATGTGTAGAGAACTTGCTGGCAGACAGGCTCCTATTTTTTTGTCAGCTATATACAGATTTTTTTTCATACTTTAAGAGAACAAAGAAGTGTGACCGCAACATAATGTTTCTGGGTTGAAAACGGAATGTGCAAATAATTTAGGCAAGAGGAATTTCTGGGCTTAAAAGCTTATTCTAGTCCTTTAGCCTTTATTTGAAATTTTAGTTGAAATTGTGGTTCTTGGTGTTTGAAGTGACTCACTTCTAAACTTATGCTACTTTGCATGCCATGCTATAGGTCTAACACAGGAGTGACCAGGACAGCTGCCATCACATCAACTGATGTCAGCCTTCAGTGAAATTCCTGATGGGCACAGTAACAACCCATGCAAAATACAACATAGATTTTCCTCTGCCTTCAAAATGTAGGCAGATAAATATTAATGGAAATCTATATAGAAATCTATATTCTGATTTGTGAGCAGAAAAAAGATTAGTCTGGGCAGCAAGGATTCAGATTTTAATCAGAAATGTGGTAAACTTTCTGTCACTACGCAGAGTTCTCATTTTTCATTCCCCTTACTTTTTCACTTCAAAGTTAGTTTTCCTCCTTTACTTTTTACTGTTATTCCACTCACCAATCCAATTTACATCTTGAGGTTTAAATGGCTTCTAGATTAAAGCTACAGTGTAATATATATTTGCACTAGAGTCTGAACTGCATTAGATTGTTGTGCTTCAGTTTTACATTGACTGAACCACTTGACTGCTCATTAAATGAGTTCCGATAACATTCAATATTTATTACCCAGTAGTTACAAATTTAAATGACAATTCAGGGTTTGCAAGATGAAGTTTGGTGGCATTCACCAATACTGAATGTTATGAATGTATAATTGTAGCCAGGATCCAGACTAGAGCCTTAAAGGTATAGAAAATGAAATACCTTCATATTCTACCAAGAGTTATAGTTAATACATTCTCTTGGACTTTTAAAGAAGTGGTCAAACTAACTCTGCCAACTGAACAGTCACCCCAGTCCCAGGAAACACCTTAAATACAACTGACATAAAGAAATAGAGAAAAGGAAAGAAGGAAGAAAGAAAACACTAGAGTTGAAATTAGCAGCCTAGTAGGGAAGTCTTTCGATTAGTGCACCCAAGAGGCAAGGTCAGCCTAATTAAGTATAAAGAAGTTTGCCTTTTCCCAAATCCTTGTCCCAGTACCAAAGAATTCAGAAAACAGAGAAGGGCTAGTCTTTGAGGAGAAATCTAAACTTTGGGAGGTGGGAGTGAAGGAAATAAAATTGGGAGGTTTAAAATTCATCAGAACTGAAAGTTGAATATTTTACACTCTCAGAAAGTTACTGACATGTTTGAGATCACATAAAGAAATAGTAAACAGAAAGTCCATGGAGCTTTGTTGAACGCAGTGACTGGGAAAAAAATCACACTAGTATTTTGCTGAATGTAGATTGCTCAACAATCTAGTTACTTCTACAAGGCAAGAGTGACTTTAAAGAGGTCAAAAGGAGGAAATTAATTGGTAGAAGGATGAGAGACAGGGGCAGGTAAGAGTACAAAGGTGGAGACTTTGGAAATGCATATTTGGATGTATGCAGGGCAGAATTCACCCATCCACTCATTTGATAAATATTTAACCATTCTCTAGTTCAAGGAATGTTGTGGAAATAGTAGGGAACAAAACAATCATAGTCTCTCTGTTTCTCATGTAAATTACAAGTCTTAATTAAAAATATGTGAACAGATGACCAATAATTTGTAAAGGTTCTGCATACCTGAGGAGAGGAAATCATGTCAGCCAAATGAAGTTACTGAATTAGCGTGACACACATCTAATGATATGCAGAATGGTTACTGTGTTGCACAGTAATTTCTTCCCATCTGTTCCGTTATTTCTATTCCTACTGCCACCATTCTGGTTAGGTTCTTGTTAGCACTTGCAGAAACTAATGCAGTTGCCTTCCACTTGGTCTCCCACCTTTGGTTCAGTTTCTGTCTTGCTACTACATTAGTCCTCCTAAATCCAGGCTTTTAAGCCAATCCTTGGCCAAAAGCCCAGCATGACTTTTCTTGAGAAAAGACCATATGTCCTATTCTAGCCTTTAAACCAATGGAGACCAACCTAATCTCTCACTACTCTGCTCTGTGTCCCTTAATAAAAGTGACTGAATGTGTGTATGGCTAAGCGCTACATTAAATTACTGGCCATTCCCTGAGCATGGTCTATGCAGGGTACGGTTGTATTTTTGCTATTATAATATACCATGCCTGCAATGCTTTTGCCTTTATTCTTGGAATTCTTTTACAAGGACCTCCTGAGTATGAAGATACAATTTTCTAATAATATTAGGACATTTTATAGAGATGTACTGTAGATATCATCCACTGAAGTAAAAAAACAATTTATTTCACTCAACTCAAAAATGGACTCTCCTCCAGTATTTTCCATGTCAGACAATGGAAAACCATCTTCCCTCTTTCTGTTTACCGTCATATCTAATGAGGAAAACACATCCTGTAACTTTGATTTTCAAGCTGTCTTTTTAATTCTGTCCTCTTCTTGAAAAATGTACTTAAGGACTGGCAATCCCAGCAGTGCTCTTTATTAGTTGGATGGTTTTTGGTAAGTTATATACCTCACTGAGCCTCAGTCTCCTCTTTTCTAAAATCAGCATAATGATATCTACCCCAAATATTGTTGTCAGGATAATATGATATAGGGTATATAAACTGCCTAATGCAGAAACTTGAATATAATAGCTATTCAATAACTTTTAATTCCCTTTCTGCCCCCACAGCCCAGAACAGAGCCTTGGTTCATTTTGAAATTGCATAATATTCTGATGTTGAATACTAACCTTTTTAACTTCCCTCATAACCCTCCTCTCTCTTTCTTCTTCCCTCACTCTCTTTCTTTCTCTTGTTGCAGAAAGGGTTGATGCCTACCTACACCTTTACTCTGTTTCCATCAGTGACAGTTATTTTTTAGAAACTTACGTAACAATGTCAGTGGAACAGATTGAACTACTGCTTCCAGTTTTTTGCTTTCTGCCTGTATAATTATGCTTTGGCAGCCTTTGCCAACCACACTGCAGCTCACTGTGGCTGGAGCCAGCCCCATTTCCACTGTTGTTGGCCAATGGGATGTGCAGAAGTCAACGTGGTGGTTTAGGGATGCAGCCTCTGTGCTCCTGTGTTCCACTCATCCTTCTGTGTTCTTATACTATTCTACTGATACATGTGTACACAATCACTCCTATTTTTCTTGTGATACTGAGGACTGGACACAGGGCCTCTACACTGAGCTGTATCCACCCATCCCCCAGCCCTTTTTAAATGTTACATTTTGAGAAAGCATCTCTCTGAATCGTTGAGTTGTTCAAGCTCTGCTTGAAATTGGGATCTTCCTGCCTCAGTGTGTTAGTTATTTTTCTCTCATTTCTGAGACAAAATACTTGATGCCAAAAATTAAGGAATGGTTTATTTAGCTCACAGTTTGTGGAAGTTTCAGTCCATAGTCAGTCGGCTCTGAGGGAAGGTGACGTGGCAGAGGGGCCACGGTTCAAGTTGGCAGAAAGCAGCAGAAACAAAAGAGGAGGGGAAATAAGCTTGCTCTCCCTTCTATTTTAAGCAGACCAACCATCTCTGCCCTCCTCTTTTACGGGCTCAGAATGTTTACAAAATGAGGCCTTCGGCCACCTGCTGAGTCACTCAGTTAAAGTTCTACACTTCTCAAGTTGACACAATGTATCAACCACCACATGCAGCCTCCCAGAATATTGGGATTACAGGCAGCTCTTGTGTTTTTCTTATAAAACAAACAGCTGCTGAGTAGTGGCATAACTGATAGTTTTAGGAGGAAAAAGAAGGATTGGGAAACAAATCTAAATTGAACTCAAGGCTCGGATTCTAGCTCTGTGGAGTCAGGAAAATCCAGATGGAGTTGGTTGAACCATAGCTAACCTGCAGACTCATCAGAAAAATAAATATTTTTGTTTTCATTGCTATAAACTAGCAAAAAATGGATATATAGGGAAAAACTGAATAGAGTTGTTCCTTGTTTCAGAAACATTGGTACTTTACATTGTACCTACAGACTATAACTCAAATTCCTTAATTCATGAATTCATCAGTAAATGAGACTTTGAAAAATTATTGCACTAACCCAGCCTTGGCATCCTTCCCAAGGAGTCTACAGCATCCTTACTGCAGGAGTCTGGTTGTTGGGGCCTAGCCCCCACGCACTAATTTAGCTCCCTACCTTTGCTCATGCCGTTTCCTCTCCCAGGGGCACTGTTTCTGTCCACTGAGACCCAGCCTTAAAAGAGCTTGTTTAAAATTTACCTTGTTTATGAAGCTTTCTCTAATTCTACCCTTTCTCTGTGGTTAAAAAGTAATTATATCATCTGCTAGATTTTCCAGTAATTTACATATGCTCTTATTGACTCATTATTAGAGTCAGCTTTCAGTCACTGTAATGGTTGATACACTGTGTCAACTTGAGAAGTTTAGAAGTTTAACTAAGGGTTTCAGCAGGGAACTAGAATCCTTTGTAAATATCCTCATCCTGTGCAAGAGGAGGGCACAGAGGTGGTGCCAATGCTAAAACCAACCCTGGGTTAGGGTTAGGGTTTATCTCAGCAATGAGAGAAAAGTAACCAAGATAGTCACAGTTAGAGAACTGTGCATCTGTCTCCTCCTCTGGATGGTTTAACCTTTGGTGAAGAAACAAGAGTATGATCCTTTCTATACTGCTGGAAGTGTTCAGCAGAACATCTCAAACATGGCAAGTGTTTACTAAATGCTTAATAAATTAAATTATTTAACAAACACATTGATATAAACACATTCACTCCAGTGCCTTGGTATTCATTTGTCAGGCAGTCTTACATTTCGCAGGCTTGTATAAAAGCTCAGGTTGTTTTTATGGCCTAAGGGTAACATTTGTAACTGTTTAACATCTGAGTGTGTGGAGAGCCATTTCCACTTGTTTCTAAACCCAGCAGCTCTGATTCTCCCAGCTGTGACCTGGGCAAGTCCTTCGCCCTCTTTGAACTTCAACCTTGTGTTCTATAAGGTGAAGGCTTGGGCCAGTGATCTCAAAGCACTTTTACACCGTGACTCCTAACTGCTACACCTCTGTGACTGGTAGATTAATTTTAAATTAATGTCCAAATTATTTATCTAGTAAGAAAACAAAATAAGCCCATGACAAAACTGGGGGAAAAAGATAGGACACACAGACTAAAGGGCAGATGGCATCTACATGTCCTTCATGACTCTTCAACAGTACCCACAGGCAGTACTGCACCTGCCTTCTCAAATTAGCAACGACTGAACTCCTTTTCTGGCAGGAACATCTGGCAAGGAACTTAGGAAGAGACAGATCCAGGGTCTGCCAGGCCGGCAGTGGTGCAGAGTGCAAGGGGGCAGTTTGTTCAGTCTGTAATGTGGAGAGAAGGGATGGGTGCAGATAGCTTCACTCACAACAGAGGGTTACGACAAGTGAGTCCCCTTCAACTTGGTGAATTGGGGAACTGGAAAAAACCTGAGCCAGGACAGAAATGGAAGGTAACGCAGAAGCTTTAGTGTTGGGAAAATTCAGAAGGGTTGAGTTCTTTTATAGAACAACTTCCCCGCTGCTCTGTTCTGCCTGAGTGTCCACTGAGCGTCCACATGAAGCCTCTTAGACACACCTGGCCTCAGACAGACTGTACCGTGCACCTCTAGCCACCACTGCAGGCTGGAGGACCGCAGGACAGGGCTCTGTGCATGTCTCACCTTCAAGGGTGTTATTTCCAGGGCAGTTGCACAACTCGGCTCAGAGATTAAGCGCTACTTTAAGTGCTTTCCCCGGGGAAGGACAGGAAAACAAATTTCCTTGCTTTAAAAGAATGTTTGAGAACCACTGTTCTAGAGACTTCGGTAAGACTACTTGGCCACAATAGCCTTTCCTGCATATCCCAGTGGTATTTGAATGATTCTGGATTCTCATGTATGTATATAGAGCCCGTCCTTTCTCTCTGCTTAAAATCAGGTTTGAGCAGACAAGGACAATGCTCTGTGAGACAATGGAACCCAGAGATGAGAGGCTCAGCAAGAGAAAGGCGACGAAACCAGGCAAAGGAAGTAAAAAGAGAAGGATGATGGACATCACAGTAGATTTGGAATTGTTGAAGGAAAGCGGTTCTCAATACAAGTTATTAAGTCAGAATTTAATAACTAATTTGCTAATTATGTAACAAACAAGGTCTTTTCTATCAAAAATATAAACAAGAGAGTGCTTCCATTTTGGACTCTGGTCTACCCTAGGATGTCCTTTCTGAACACACTAAGTTACAAAAAATGCCTGCTCAGTTTGAATTCTGAACACACAGCTACGAATCAAAGATAACTTTCTGTTCCCTGCTCGCCCTCTGGCTCCTCCTCCCCCTCAGTAGCCCTTCAGATTCCCCCTTCACACCATTTAAAGGAGCCAGTTGGAATAGACTGTGAACCTTCAGCCCAGCCAATGGGCAAAGGGTCAGCTACTTCTCCTGCCTTAGGGATGAAAGGGCCAACCCTCTTCTGTCCTGTGTGCCTGCTTCCTCATGCTTGTGCCCTTCTGCAGGAGTAAAAACTTGCCTTGTGGTGACCTCTTGCATGTTGTCTGAGTGCATTCTTTCCTGCACTGACAATTTGAGTCTGGGGGCTTATTGGCAACAAATAAGATCAAAGGAACAGGAAGCCCTCTTCCACAGACCAATAATGGATTATATAGATGTTTCTATTTTTATACTTGAAGTGTGATGTGAGTGAAACACTACTCGTTTGCCTACTGTCTTTTCTTCTTCCATGTGATGGGGCTTATACTTTGGCTTATGAATGTCCAACTAGAGATAAGGGATATCACCTTTATGGGGATGCTATTATGAGAACATGTCTGTGTTAATGGGATGTCAATGAAATTTGCAATGTAAGTAATTTTCAGGTCAGCTCCAACCTGAAAAAAGGCTCCCTGCTCCACAACCCACCCTTAACTTTGTCTTTCCATGAGCTGGAACATCACTGCCTGCAGTCCAGCTTTGACCATACAGGCAAAACAATACCCTAGACTAGTTTGGAAAATGTTTCTCAATGCTTTATGTAGGTAAGAATCACACACACAGGGAATGTTGTTTCTTACTTAGTAGACTGGGAGAAATACTTGAATTTCTGTATTTCTAAAGAGTTTTCTGGTGATGCTAATGCTGTCCTTTGTGGACCACTCTTCAGGGAGCAATGCCTTATGACAGAGAAACAGATCAAAGATCTTAGATTTTTCCAAAATTGCATACTGCAGAGCTAATTTGTAAACTTGGATTGCTCATTTCAGAATTAATATGTGAGATAAGTAAATGTTCTATTCTTTGGGCCATTATATTATGGAGCTCTTTGTTTCAGCAGCAAAGCATTTCCTTGAATTCAAACATAATTCACATAGCTGGAAATAAGACCATTTCATATAGGATATTTATAAGGGGTCTGCACCTTCATCCAAGAACATATGGCACTGCCTGTGGTTTTGTGCAGTTGAATGCATTCATATCAGTTGCCATTAAAGTCTCTTTTCCTTTTACTGCGTTTGTTGGGCTCTTTCTGTAAATCGCATCATTATTCCTTTATGACAACTGCTCAAGGGATACAATGGGGAATCTGTAGGAAAAGTCCACGTTTCTAGCTTGGATACTTGGATACATGGTTTTGTTACCAGCTATGAAAAAAAAAATAAAATGGCGTAGGATGTCATGAATAATTTCACAATATGAGAAATTAAGAATGTTGCAGAACGGCACTGTACATTTGGGGAAGTCCGGGGAGCTGTGTGACCCTGGGCATCATCAGCAGTACAGGTGGGAGTCTCGGCTGCCCCAGATATTACTTGCGTGACCTTGAGTGAACTACTCATCCTTGCCAAGCATCTGTTTTCTGATTAGTAACATGAGACTAAACAGAATATCTGCTTCTGAGACTTGTCATATGTATTCAATAAAATAATGTAAGTAAGACTCAGTACAGTGCTTGGCATGCAGACACATGGTAACTGAGTCATAGTTTTTTGTTTGGTTGCTTGTTTTTTGGAACTGAGGATTGAACTCACGAACTCATGCTTGCCAGGCCGGTGCTGTGCTGCTGAGCTACATCCCTGGCCCCATCATAGTTATTTTTATCACAAGTGAGACCTGAAATCGTGTGTAGATGAGACTTCAGAGAGTGATCATGTGGTGTGAAAAGAGATGTGGCCTGTGACTGAGCCAACACTTTCAAAGAAGGAAGGAAAAATAAGAATTACACTCAGGACTCCAAAAAAGGAACGGTCACGATGAGAAGCAGAGGACATAGAATTGCAAGGAAACTGTAGTCAGTAGTGCTGGACGCTGCAGAGAAGTCTAACATGATGAGGAAGGGGAAGGGTCTGCGGGAACTGCCAAATAGCTCACGGGGGCCTGAGAAGGCAGAGAAGCCCGGCTGTGCCTGTTTGGGGTGTGGAGTAGAGACAAGAAAGAAGGCATTGCAACGAATCTGTTCTGCTGAGGAGTTTGTATGGGAAGCAAAGGAGGAAGATGGAGGTTTTAGAAAACACATGGAAAAGACATGGAAAGGGGTGAGAATGAAATCTCATGGGTGGCAGAGCTCAGTCGTGAAGGAACAAGCCCAAGTGCACTAGAGGCTGAGAGGGAAAGCTGTCTTTTGAATGCGATTCTTTATAATTAAAGAGCTAAGTGCTGATTTGGGGATCAATATCTTTTGTGCTAAAGCACTGTCAGTGTCTGGAAGCTGTGTGGCTTAGACTTGGTGAGAGCTGGGTGCTTGTGGCTGAAGTATGAGAGGTGAGTGAAATATTCAGTGAATGTTTTAAATAAAACATTGATTTCAATAAAAGACACATTACTGTTACTTGCCTTCAAAATGCTCTCCTGTAGTCAGACCATCATGCTTCTCACGTTCTGATATAGTTCTGGAAGTCTTCTTTTGTGAGTGTTTTTATGAGGCATGATCAAAAATATGGTGAGAAGATAGATAACTATGCTACTTATATTAGTTCATCGAAAAGAATAGTTTGTACTGTCATTGTTTGATTGCTCATTTTTTAGCCTAGATCTTGTAACTTGAATAACTACTTCTAAGATAATACGTAATATATTAACTAGTGTTGATTTCTTACTGTTTTTTTGAAATTTTAAATTATTTCTAACCTTTTTTCTGTGTTGCTTTTTAAAATAAAAAAAATTTTTTAAAAAACCCCAAATATGGTGAGAGTTGCTACTGCATGCCATGCGACAGAAAGACAGGCTCACGAAAACATCGTAGTGCGTTTTCATCCACCTTATTGCCTGGATCTGGTAACGTGGAACCTCTGGCTGCTCCCCAAAGTCAAAATAACCATGAAAGGTCATGACCATGAATGAATTCAGGACATCAAGGCAGCCACACAGTGCGACTAAAGACACTCAGGAGATAGGACTTCTAGAACTGCTTCAGAAAGTGACAAGGAAGATGGGCTAAGTGTACTTGATGTGAGGAGTACTGGAGGGAGATTCATCCATATATTTTTTTTTCTCCTCCTTCCTAAAAAGCATAACAGTTTTCTTTAACATGCATACTACACAATTTACAAACTTAAAGTGTATGATTCACCATTTACCTTGAACATGTGTGACCTTCTGGTGCAGGTTTTTACGTGGGGCAGGGCTGTCATATGTGTGGCATGTCAGTCCCAGGTACAAACATTTATGTAGCCCACTAGGCAACAGCACGGATGTGTCAGCCTCCGCCTCTCACACATGCCCTTGAAGCTGCCATGGACTGTGCTTCTCTTCCGCCACCTGAATGGGCTTTATGATCGCAGACTTCCGCCTGGTACAGCTTTTGTAACACGCACAGCTGATGTCATCGAATACCTCCCTGTGTCCCAGCTCCTTATTCTAGCCTCTTTTGCTCTGTCCTGCTGCTACTGAAGATTCAGATCAACAGCAGCCCTGGAAATAAACCAGGACAAGCAGTGCTGGCAGTGTGTAGCCAAGTCCAAATGCAGGCTTATCAAGCCGCGTGAGGATCAAATCTCCCACAGGTTGTGAGAACTTGGCTTAGACATCAGGGTAGTGTTTCATTAGGGGCTCTGAAAAGACTGAATTTAAAAGAGAAAGGCTGAGCCACTGACCATGAGGCCCCAGAAGAATGTCCTCCAATCAACATCCAAGGGCTGAGGCAGTGTAACATGACCCGAGATGGCTAAAACATGACAGGGATGCCACCTGACAACTGTATAGGATTTGATTTCACCTGCATCATCTCATTTGCCAAGGGGCTTAGGTGATCTTTGGGAAAATGCCCTTTATGAGCCTGAGAACCTGGGTGCACCGTGTCATGACGTTTCTTCTATGGGAACTGAAAGGATTAATACACCGACTGTTTCTGGGAAGCAAGGATAATAAGGTCTCCATGTTGTGAGGCCATAGCAAGGGAGGGGTTGGTGTGCAAGTAAATATGCTGTCCGAAACTCCTCTGTTCAGAATCAGACCCTATTGTTGATGCAATTTCTGTAAAATGACAGAAAGCAAAAATCCTCCCAGGTAAAAGAATGGGGTTTGAATGTTGCTGTGAGCTCAGCAGGTACAGAGAGTGATAATCCTTGTATTGTTTTTAGTTTCCAACTAAACTTTACTGATTTCGGGTCCCTAGGGTATTGAGATGACTGAAGACGCCCAGCTTAGGCACAGGACAGGAGTAGTGATGAGGTAACATCTGGATATTACTTGGCACTACGTTTTTGGAGAACAAGGTAAAGCGCTTCGGAGTGGACACTGTCTCTGCATGTCTGATGAGGTCCATTTCATCAATAAGAGAAATGAATTAAGATCTAGTCCAGAAAGGGTCCAGGTATTGCTTATTTTGATAAATCAGAGATCATGGAATAAGTTGAAATAAAGAAATGGAAAATGAAGAATGCGTAAATAAATATTTTCAAGACACATGAGTGTCACCTTCCACAGCCCAGAAGAACCAGAGGATAGTTTGCTTTCCAGTCATCGGTACAGCAGGCTCCCACTTAGGTGAAAGGGACCGGTCTGACCTCAAATGAAGGAGTGAAGTTGCCAACACAGACAACGATAAGTCATGATTAGACAAAGATGACAACAGCAACAATGACAAAACAATCTATTGCCTTGCTAGCAGCGTGAGAGTTCTACCAGCAGAGCATGGGTCTTTTCAGTGTCATCTGTGCACAGGGAGAGAAACTCTATCCGTAACGTCTCTTGAGAACAGTGATTGTTGTGTAAGATCTATGTGGGCTGTTGATGAAAAGACTAATAAAGGTACAATGCAGTGCTAGATAAACATGGCCCTTGGGTTGGATGATTCAACTGAATAAGTTTATTGCCCTTTTCCCTGAAGCTTTTGGTAAATGGTGTTTTTAAATTCAATCAAAAGGGAAAATATATATATATATTTTTTTACCATTTTTTCACTTCTAAAATTCTCGTTGTGATAATGATGACCCTAGAGCCCTCTATTAGCATCCCTACTTGTTTTGATTTGTTTCCTTGTTGTAAAGCTCTTTCACGGAGCAAAGGCTCAGATTAAAGACCAACAGTAGAGTGAAGTCTTAAACAATGCTCATTACTATTCACATTTTTGAGCTCTGCCAGTGATTTGATCTATATTTAGAAAAGGACAGGGGGTCTCTCTTTATCTCTGCCAGTACATGTTTTCTGACATTCATGTAGTTCTTTGGTGGTTAATACAGCACATTGCTTTCTTTCCTCTTAAAACAGAACCTTAAATGCTATTATCAAACAGGAAAATCATTTTGCATGTCTTAGTCTCAATGAAAAAAATTTCCCCAATTCTGAAATTCCCTTCAGATGGTAATGAATGCTTTGAATGTCAATTCTATTTATTTGATATTTAAAAATCATGTCCTTCCTGAGAGCCTCCAGGCACGTACGTGATAACATAATCCACAGTAGTACTTCAAACAGATAGATGTACCATAAAACCAAAGTGAGTGGTATACAAATAAATAACAAGTTCTGCACGGGCAAAGCAGTACCAAGAACATCACTCCCATGGTGGTCAGGAATTAGTATACGCACATTCACCTGAGGAGTTACAAAAGTGGAGACCTACCCTGCATAAAAAACCAGCAGTGTGCCCACCATGTTCCAAGCACCTGTCTGGACACATCCATGAACCAAATAATAAAAGTACCAGGGTTTTGAGAGTTTACCTTCTGAGTGGAGGAGACAGATGACAATTATTAATAAGCATAATCAAATAATGAGTATATTATTTTAGAAGGTGATAGATACTGTGGAAAAAAGCACAGTGAGGGGTTGGGAGAGCTGGAGCATATGGGGGGGTGTGCTTGTGTGTACTGGGTATTAAATAGGGTGTTAGGGGGAGTTTCATTGAGAAAGTAAGATTTGAATGGAGATTAGAAGCTGGCGCATCAGCTGTGCTCCTACCTAGGGGAAGAAGATTCTAAGTAGAGAAAACACCTCATGAAAGGCCTCAGAAAGGGGAGTCCAGAGTGTATCCAAGGAATAGCAAGCAAACCTTTAGCGTTGGTGCAGTGTGTGCAGGTGGAGAGGAAAAGGGAACAGGTCAGAGAGGAAACTAGCAGCCACATAAGGCAGGGCCCAGAAGGCCTTGAGCGGGTGAGCTTTTGTTCCGAAGGAAGTAGGAAGCCAGAGCACGGATTAGAACACAGGTGTGACTTCAGTGGGCTTATTTTTCAGCAAAATCACTCTGTTTGTTGTGTTGAGATAGTTAACAGAGTGGCCTTTTCAGAGACCGTGGAAGAAATCCAAAAGAAAGGAAGACTGCCAAGCTAAAGGCAGCAAGAAATAGTCAGATAGATCAGGGAGAGTTCTCAAAACAACATAAAATTCTCCTTGTCTTCTACCAGGGACTAGGAACTGTGGCTTGATGGCTGCAGCCATGTAGCATGGATCTCAGAACTGCGTTCACCTATCTCGTGTGGGAATTTATGGATGACTGGGAGGGCGGTCTCAGAGGGGGCTGTTTTCAGTGAGCGACGCCGGGACTTCAAAGGCCTCTCTGCCCAAAGGCAGATAAATATGATTCAAGAGACAATAGATGAGTATCAGATGCTATGGGTGATTCTGGATGGATTTCAGGATCTGGCACTCTTCCTGGGCCCTGGTCCAGAACCCATAGGCCATTCCTTAAGATGAAGAAGCTTCAATAAAAGAGTTGTATCAAAAACATTTTTTGGGACATTGGGAATGAAAGCAAAATTGGCATCCGCCACTTCATCAGCAAGCAGAGATGGTGCCATATTGCAGATACTGGTGCCCTTAACACTGGGCACCAGCAGTTGGCAATGATGCCCACATTGGCAGGCATCAGTGGCATTGGCAGAACATTCATTTGGCACTGGCCAAGGTGCCCTTGATGAGAAGACACTGGGTATCACACCAGTAGTACAGACATCAGCACTTCTGACACATTGGGCACCTGCGGCCCTGAAGCAGTCTTTGGAGGTCTGAGTAGCAGATTTAATATCCTTCTTGGATGTTAACAGGACTGACATTACTTTTGAATAAGTCATGGTGGCCTTGTTTCAAGCTTTGGTGATAGCAGACATCACCATAATAAGCTAGAACAAGAGAGGCAGAAAAGGGCAGACGTCACATGGTCAGCCAGTGGTCTGGTTAATGGTGTGCACGTGATGTGAGACACCGACAAAGAATCACCTGGAGAACTTTGAGCGAGGTCTGGGATACATGGAGAGGTGTTGCTCTGTGGCTGTCGTTACCCCATTTTGAAGGCTTGGTGGGTGTTGCTGAGCATGTTTTCTTATAACTACATTTAAGGGTGGTTTAAGAACTATCCCCCTACAATTTGGGTGACAGCAGCAATCACAGTGAACAAGAGCTTGGTCCTCAAGGAAATCTTTCTAACCTCATGGTCATTTTTTTTTTTATCAGTCCAGACTTTTTTTGTATAGTACCGGGGATTAAACTTGGGGTGTTTGTGCCAGGCTGTACCCCCAGCTCCCCAGACCTTTTTATTTTTATTGAGAGAGACAGCGAGAGAGACACATAAAGAGAGAGAGAGAGAGAGAGAGAGAGAAACTATAAACACGGACACTTTTTCCCCTTACTGCCCCTAGTCCTACCAAGAACATCGGTAATATTAGTATTCCTTGCCGAGAGTGACTCCTTCAGTGTCTATTTGACTAAAAACACCAATTTATTCTTTGAAATTCAGTTCAAGCATCATTACCTGCCCTTCCATGATCCCTGTGCATTTAGCTCTTCTCTCCTTGTGCATCATTTTCCACAAGGTAGTTTAGTTTTTACATATCTGTCTCTGTCTAAAATGTAGACAGGACTCCTTGAGACAGAGACCAAGTGTTATCTGTTTCCTGTCTTATCTCTGAACCTAGAATAGGGCCCAAATGAACTTACTGAACAACCAAATGGGTGCAGGAACCAGCAATTTACTGGGAATATTCCGGTGTAGTCAGTGGTCACATGAGTGTCACAGACACAGTGTGGTATGTCCACAGGGCCGTCAGGGCAGCAGCTCTCTTCCCCCTGCTCTATGCCTGGCTGAGATGCTAAGGTCTGGGGATGTAAGGTCAGTTGTTACTTTGCTTCTACATCATGTCACCCTTGGAAAATGAGTTCTGTCCAAAGTAGATGCCAGTAAATACTGACCGATAATGATGTAGTGGAGTCCTGGAGGTGAGAGGCAGGGGAATCAATCTCCTCTACTTTTACTGCAATGATTTCTTGTATATTTGTGGAGAACTTTTTACATTAAAAAATTTCTAAAATGGAATTTCTTTTTTATACTTAGCAAATTGGATATTCAATCCTTTGCCACAAGCAGTGGCTCTTAAGAACAGAAGGATTCAAGGGTTAAAACTGATAATGCATTCAAGAAAAAGCTTTTAACCTGCCAGGACTTTGTGATTCATCAATTGTAACCTGAAAATTATTTAGTGTATATTTTTAATACTTAAGACATCATGAATTCATAGAGGAAGAAAGGCTAAAAGGACTCTGGCAGTTTCTTGAGTACTCCTTTCTCTAAGAGCAGCAGCTGTCTGTTAATTTTTAAAAAAAGAAGAAAAAAGAGCTGAATTTCCGTTTACTGAAGTAGAAAACAACTGTGCTGTCAGGGAAAATGTTCAGGTGTTTTACTCTAAAGTTGAATGCATTGATAGGTGATTCTGTGGAGTGTAGAGACATTATACCCTGGTGATGGACAAAGCAGTTATGAAGACAGATTCTGGAGCCAGACCGACTGGATTGAAGCTGAACTTTGCCACTTACTGGCTAGGCCATGTTAGGCAAGTTACTTACTGTCTCTGTGCTTTAATTTTTGAAATATAGATGAGTTAATCTAATTTAATAGGAGATTAGTGCCTGTCATATGGGAAATTTCTAATTAAATACTGGCCAGTAATACAGGGATTTTCCCTGGAGTATCTTTCTTGTCAGAAATATGAATTGCTAGGCAGAAAGTTTACTATGGGTCTCTAGAAGATCAACCATTAAGCTAGAACCCAAAGGCAAACATGGATGTGAAGACTATTAGTTTTTTGAATCTAAAAATCCCATTGATCATTCAACAAAGAAAATAATCCCAAACATATACTACACAATGAAAAGTGTTTGGCAGCATATGAACTATGTCACTGGGGTAGCCAGCTCCACTGAAGCTGACTACAGCTGTTTGCTTGAGCTTGAAATATTTGACTCACTATATATACCTTGAAGGGGAAAGTGATGAATGAAATTCACAGCTGGGTTAATGAATGAAATTCACAGCAATATTTTAGAGGCTGATTATTACAAACAAGAAGGACGTAACAGATGTATCTGGCTAAACAAGCAAAACAAATGCTTGCTTTTGGTCACTTTGACTGGAGTAGCAAAATTGCATAAAACATTTCTCAGAAGCATAGGAATGGCTTTTTAAAAAAAATTCTGTCTCATCTTCTAAGAACTCTTTTCTGATTCTCTGAACAGAAGAGACCTACTCCTCCATTTAACATCCAGTATTTGTATTTTTGCTTCTATTATAATTCATTCTATGCTCTGCTTTTTATTAAAATCATTTTAATATCAGTCTGATTTCCTTATCTCTACTAAAATCTACTTGAAGAGTGACACTATAATTTCATTTTTTCCCCTGCTGCTTGCCCTGTGCCTCAGATATGGGTTCAAGTTCAATGCATTTGCAGACCTGAGGAACAGTTTTTTCATTTGAATGCTGTTGATGGATGATAAGCAATATAGTCAAATTCTGTTCAAGTATTAAATTAGTACTGACTTCATTTATACCATGAAAGGAGGTAACAAGGGCTTATCTAAAATGGTAGGCATGTTGTTTCATGGTTTTTGTGTAAATTCACATCGTTGTACTTTTCTCTAACTTCACAATGTTTGTAGCAGTTTAATGGAACTACACTGTGAGGTCTGGCTACTCAGACTCTCAGTTTACTTCAATTCTATTCTATTTCTTGAGCTCTTGCTATTTACGCCATTCTCCATTTCCCCTCTGCCCCCAACTCCTCTCTCATCCTCATTTAGTGCTGGGAGCTGATTGCATTACCTCTAACAGGTACAGACAGGTAGCCCTCTCAGCATTTTGCTTATTCACTTAATCTCTTTATGGAAGGGCCTCAGCTATGTATTTGAAAATCATCTCCTCAAGCTCCTGATAGGTTAAACAATAACCCTAAATGTATTCCAAACAGAGTTAGTTAGCAGATGACAATTAAGTTTGCAAGTTTCCCCTCTTCTTTAGATAATGAGTAATCCACCTTGTATAAAATCAACAAGTGGACAATGAAAACCTCACTGCATGATGCAGAAAAGAGCAGACTCTTATTTCAGTAAATGAGTTCCCCTTTCTAGGTACTTTTTAGTCCTATATCCAAACTTCATTGATTTTTATAATTTAGCAAGAATTTGTTAAACAAATGAAAGTGGTAATAACCAACATTGAGTCCTTCTAAGTACCAGAACCTTCATATACATTTCTATATTTATATTTATAACTCAATAATAATTGCGGGAAGTTCTGTTCTTATCTCCATTTCACAAAGGAGGAAATTGAGGATTAGAGAATCTGAGTAATTTGTCCAAGGTGCTTCAATTCCTAGGTAGCTAAACTAGCATTAAGTTGGGTTGAACCAAAAGCTCAAGAGAGTTCATTTATGAGTCTCTGCAAGATTGCAGGTTCCGTAAGATGCTGTAAGTGGATTGTTCAGCCTACTCATCTGAATATCCCCTTAGTATCCTCAGTGCTGAGACAATACAGTGAAGTGGTGAAGCATCTAGTTAAACTGCCTGGCTGTGAAGCTTAGTTTATCCTTCTAAATAGCATTTATACATCTTCATCGTACTTTGATCATTCACTTGCTTAATGTTTATCCACAGTATTTGTCATTACCTGAAATTATACATTTTAATTCTCTTTGTCTAGATCACCCACTAGCATATCATTTGGATGAGGACAATGACCTTGTAGGACTTGTTTCCTGAACAAATTCTCCCCAGCTAAAATAGTGCCTGGCATGTGGTAGGTGGTTCATAAATATCTGATGCATGAATACATAAAATAAAACTTATTTTATTTTTTATTTATGCCTGGAGTAGTAATTTTCAGATATAATAAATGGGGTGGAAGAACCTTACATTTTTCTTGGCTCACCATCAACCTTCTTCTAAAATTTATTTAATGGACTTGAATATTACCCATACACTAAGCCAGGATCCATTTTAAGTGCCTTCTAAGTATGAACTCATTTAATTATTACAATATCTCTCCAGGTAGGTAAAATCACTACATACATTTTATAGAGGAGAAAATGTGCAGGAACTGTTCAGAAGTTTGCCCATGGTGTTGCAGTTAGGCAAACAGTGGAGCCAAGATTCAAACTCAGGGAGTCTGGCCATGTTCCCAAACATTGCACCACAGCACATCCTAGTTTAATCCTATGAAAATGTCATCTCCATGGAGCCCATTTCTCCAAAGTTTTGTCCCACTCTCTTACAGAGCACGGTCTTCCATCTTGCCCATTTTCCCTTTCCCTCTGCCGAGATTAAGGAAGAAAATAAATACGACTATTTTACTTTATTCCATCACACCTTTCCTTGCTGGAAGCTGCAATGCTTGAAGCCTATCCAGACCACTTTGAGGAATAAACAAAGTTCTGCCCTCTGGTAGCGCTAGACAGCTGGCATAGTCTGCCTCTGCCTTTCTTCTTCTTCATGACCATCTCCTTGTCCTTCCAGGATGTGAGGGTTCCCACCACAGCCTCTGCTTTGTGCCCTGGGAAGGGATTTCAGCTGCCTTTTAAGTCCGAAGTCTAAAGGAAGCCCAATTTTACAAAAGTCTCTGCTCTTGCTCTTAGTATTTAGGTCTTTTTCTATCCTGCTGCTTTCAGTTCTCTCAGGAATACACAAGCATCTTCTCAGCTGTGGGTCTCTGACTTAGCACAGTATTTACCCTGGAAGAAACTGCCCTGGGCAAGGATACCTGGATTGAGCTCCAGTGCTGTTAACTAAGGAGTGACCTGCCTTGGGCGAGTCAGTGAATATGACTGGGATTTAGTTTCCTCATCCGTGAAAGAACTCAAGTGAGATGATGAGCTGGTTGTGTAAAAGTTTCTCCCGGCTTTCAGCTGTGATTGTTCTTTGAAGAATGATGTAAGGAAGAGAAAGTATCCAGACATCTAAATCCTTGCACTATCATTACTGACTTTAGGGTGACTCCAAGGGAGAAACTGCTTTCTGCTAGATAGGGGTGAACTTCTCAGAGTTGAAGGACAACAGCTGCCAAGGAAGGCAATGGATGAGAACCTGTTTACTTGCCTAATTCCTTCCCTATTTCTCTGTATATATTAGGGGAGATTACGAATAAACATGATATTTTGGCTCTCTGGTCTAAATAATAAACCACTCCAACACAAACGCATTTAAAATAAAGTATTAAAAAATTCTCAGTCTTAGTTTTTGAAGAATGGTGTAGCCAACCTGCCTTCTGAAATTGCATTAAAACCTGGGTACAGAGCGTGACTAACTTTGGACTGTACCACTGTCACACCCAACAGTGTGTTGATATCTATCCAGCCCATACAGCTATAGTTACTTTTTACTCTATGTATGCTGGGCTTTTTCATTTTGAAGAGGAAAAAAAGCTTTAAGTGACATTCTTTCCCCCAATATGCCCCTCAGAAAAAGACTAATTACAGGTCCTCACTTGTAAAGGAAGTAGGAGGCATGGGAAGGGCAGAGTTGCTCTAGGAAATTCAGGTCTACACTGCTGTGTTCTGTGCACAAAGGACTTGCCTTATCCTGCATAAAACATTTATACATAAACGGACTCAGTCAGGAATTTGGGAGTTCCAGTCCATTCAGGACTGATCTCTAATCTGCATTCATGTTTGGCTCAGTCTAATCTAATAAACATGAATTTAGTATTACTATGTGCAAGTGCTATGTGCTCTGAGCTTAGGGAATGAAGATGCTAATGGAAAAGATCCTAATTTTGAGAAGGAAATGAATTGGTCAACAGGTGTTATTTAATAGCATGCGATGGGATCACAGAAGGGTTCAAGTGTCAATCTAGCCCTGAGAAGATTCATACAATGTTTCTCCAAGGAAGCAATGTTATGGAATGAGGAGAAGAAACGCATGTGAATACAGGTGGTAGTTGAGCTGCAGAAAGGAAACGGTGCTCCTGGTGCAGAATGGCTAGAATCCCAGGATCTCGACTATCACTTCCTGGAGAAGAGAATCTATATTTCTTGTTCTACTTTGCAGTTTAGTGAGGGTCATCAACTTGACTCTTGGAGAATCAAATGCAGGCCTGAAAACAAACAGTCTTGTGTGATTGTCCATCTTGGAAGGCAGTGTGGTCTATTCTGCCTTTATAATAAGACCCTTAAAGCACTCCAAGATAGGACAGCTCCAGATAGAAACATGGACCCCTGAGCTACTGACCCATGCTGGCCCCAGAAGAAATGAAAAAATCAAATTAATAGTGTTAAACCACTAAGATTATGGAGTTGTTTGTTACCGTGGCTAGAGTTCATTACCATTATTATAATATAGTGTTCCAGGCTAAAGAATAATAAGAAAGATCTCATGATGTGCTATTTCTTTAAAACCTTTATACTTTAGAGTGGTTAAGTGTTTGATTTTTTAAAATTTTATTTAAAGAGAAAACAAAACAAAACAGAAAAAAGGGTAGCAACAATACAGAATTCCAAGGAAAAAAAGAGAACAAAAAACACTAAGAAATCACTACTTGATAAATTACATACTGTCTTCTTAGAAATAGTTGTTCAAGTTACAAAATTAAAGCATACAAAGTAGACATTCAAACAGTGAGACTGTTAACAGTTTTACACAACAATCTAACAAAACCAGTAATATGGTTCTCCATCTTACACACTTAAACATACATGCAGTTATATCCTTTAGAGCACTTTCTTTTCCTCTTTTTACAGTAGCAATTACACATTTTGAGTTTTAGTACTCCTACATTTCTTATTACTTTTTACACTAGAGCATAATGTGATATTTATAAATATGATTCTTATTTATTTCACTAGTGAGTATAGTCTCAAGTTGTCTCCATTTCTCTATGAAGGCCTCAAGATCATCTTTTTTATAGCTGAGTAATATTTCATTGTATAAAAATACCACCTCATTTTCATCCACTCTGCAGTTGATGGGCATCTTGGTTGTTTCCAAGATTTATCTATTACAAATTTGTGCTGCTATAAACATGGGTACACATATATCATTATGATATGACCTTTTCAGTTTTTCTGGGAAAATACCCAGGAGGGGAACAGCTGGGTTGAATGGAGCTTCCAATCCTAGTCTTCTGAGAATTCTCCATACTGATTTTCATAGTGGTTGCACCACTCTACACTCCCACCAACAGTGGAGCACAAATTTTTGATTTTAAAGTCCATTAATTTTTTTTTTGGTTTTGGGGATCGAATTCACGACCTCACGATTGCCGAGCAGCCTTTTACACCACTGAGCTAAACCCCCGGCCCAGTCCATTACTTTTTGTTCCCCATTGTCCAATAGCACCAACATATCTCCTGAAGATTCAATTAACTTTCAGTCTTATTACAAGTCAGTTACTCTTTCTGAGTGTATCACCGGTACCTTTATAATGGCATTTATTGTACATATTATTAAACAATGTGTGCATATACATAACTATATAGTAAAATATTATATAAAATAAATAAATGTGTTATAGTGTTTATAAAGTAATTTTATGTAAATATATTAGTATACTAGTATACAAAATACATTAATGTATAATATACTATATATAATAAAGAAAACATCATTCATAATTATAGATACATATATTATATATAAATGTAAAAATATGTTTTTCTTAGCAGAATATATATCTTTTGAAGGTAAGGGTTGTGACCATATTGCTCATTATTGTAACTCTAGGGCTGCCATATAATAGCTATCCTGTTATTTATAGAATGAACATATAAAGATGACACAATAGGATGGAGACCAGTTGTTTTTGAAGAAGGTGGAGCTCAGGGTAAACATTTATTTGGAAGTCTCTGTGTTACATCCAGATGTGAGTTCCTAAAGGCAGACAGAGTCTGACTTTGGAGTCCCTCTTGGGAGGTAGATGACAGTGGAAGCTGTGGGTGGAGATGGAGATGCCCAGAATAAATATGAGCAGGATGAAGAGTAGAGGATTAAGACTGATTTCTGGAGCATATCAACACATGAAATAGATTAAGCATGAAAAATGGGCACAGGAACATTAATAAAAGGGAGGAGAGCAAGAGAACACCAAGGCATGAGATTTTGGTGCTGTATGCTGTCTTGTTTGTGACAGTTAAAGCTTTGGGATAACACAGGGAGCATTGCTGTTTTGGGGTTAGATCTCAGAGTACAGGAGTGTTCAACACATACTTTGTTGATTGACATAAATACTGAACTTTGAAATGTTCCTGTGATGATGGCCACAGGGATTGATGTCTTTCCTAATAGACACACAGCAAGTGTCAACCCAGTTAATCACTACAAAGTATGTTTGTTACAGATTTCTGGGGTGATGTCAGGTATACAGGCCATCCTGGGGCCTTTCGTTAGTGTGACACAGTGGGCTATATTTTGACCTGAGTTTCTTCTCTTTCTATAAGATTCTCAGAAGTATAGAAAAGTTTTCAGCCTAGTTGAAGATTTATTGCTGATATAAGTTATGCATCAGTACACTATGCCCAAATTTGGCTGATTGGCTATTTTCATTAATAAAGTTTTATCAGAAAACTGCTACATTCATTCATTTTGAAATTATCTGTGGAGGCTTTTGCATGGTTGAATAATTGCATCTAGGGACTTATGATCTGTTAAATGTGAAATATCTATGATCTGGCATTTTATGGAAAAGATTTGCCCACCTCTGGCCTAAGTGAGCATAGTTCTTTGCCCTAGAATAGTAAGACATATTCAGAGCTAAATGGAGCTTGCATTGACTCCTGGGAGTCACCAAGGATCTAAAGTACAAGAAGTAGAACATTATGCTCTCAGTTAGTCTGGTCATGAACTTATTTTAGGTTGGGACCTCCATGCTAATGGCGAGTATAAGTGTGTGGGATACCCTGTTTTATAGTGTATCTTTAACTGATGCCCATAGTGTTGAAGGCCAACACTTGGTACCATGAAGTTTAAGACATCAGCCAGAGGGAAAAGAAGTGATTTAGAAGTAAAAAGAATGAAAGTAGATGGAGAAAGAGGGATGGGATGGGAGAATGAAAAGTTACCCTATCAAAAGATAGCAAGAGGCCCTTCTGCTGGGAGCATCGCAGAAGCCAGCCAAAGGCCTCAGCTGCCTGGGACCACGGCTGCTGGGTGCACTCTTCCACCGGGACCAGCAGGTAAGCACGCCCTTCCACCAGGAACATCTTGGAAGACCACTGCAGGCCTGAGATGCTTTGGACTGCTGTCACTGGGCCCACCCTGCCACCAGGAACATCGAGGAAGCCAGCCACAGCCCTGAGCTGCCTGGGACCACTGCTGCTGGGCCTGCCCTACCACCGGGAACATCAGAACCTTGGACTACAGTGGACTACCATGGAGGCTGGATGAGAAACTCAGGAGCCCCTCACCCAAACAGAAGACCTCATCAGGCTCCAGTCAGTGTGGTGAGTTTGCCTCTAAAATAGAGGTCTGCAGCAGGTAAATAGGAGCAGAAGTGAAACTCCAATTGTAAGACCTTGACTTGTAAGACCAATTGTAAGACCTGACAAGAGAGTGGATAACCCCCTCCCCCACACAGAGAACATCAGACAGGTTGAGGAGTGCACCAATAATGGCCCCCCAACTTAGAGGAAATCAAAAGAACTTATGAGACCCCCAGTGACACAGTAGGGCCTCAGCTGACACAAACACTATAGCCAGGGAGATCTGGTGACCTGCAACAACCTGAAGATATAACAACAGCAGGAACTAAGGTTGTCCTACATCAGTACTTCTAGGCTAGTTAGCCCAGAAAGAATATAGGACTCACACAACAGACCATGTAGGAGGAATTCAGGAAACTAGATCTCCTCTTCATTGTGGTACCCAGCAATTTGACAAACATCAACCACACAATAGGACCCTAAAACACACACTACAGAAAGTTGTGGCTATTGGGATAGAAAGACCAGATATTTACCCAAAAGGTGAAAATGACTAAATAAAAAGGCAAAATGCAATCCCAAACATCTAGTCCATCAGAAGCAATACAGGTGATAATGAAATAGAGGACCTTAAAAGTCATGTACCAGAAATCTCTGAAAAGATAACAAATGAAGTAAAGAAACAAATCCATGAGGCTATAGAGGAACTCAAATTAGAAATAATGTCTTATGTAAAAACAAAATAACCTTAGTAAATGAGTTGCTCAACATAGCTAGAGAAGAAATAGATAAAAAAAAATACAGGAGCATGGGAAATTGATTGAAACTTTGAATGAACAATGCAGAAAACAAGCAGAATCCATGAAACAAATTCAAAGAGATATGCAAGAAACAAAAAAAAATTGTATTGAAAGCCTGCAAAGCTCTTTAAATGAAGCTGAGGATAGAATTTTGGACCTTCAGGACAAGATTGCAGATAGTGCTCTTGAAAGGGTAGAACTTATAAAAACAACAAAGTAGCATGAAATGACAATCCAGCAGCTTCAAGATGATGCCAGGAGAAACAATGTTAGATTAATAGGCATCAGTGAGGAGGCAGGAGACAATGCAAAGGACATAACTAAGCTGTTCACAGAAGTAATGGCAGAAAATTTCCCAAACATGGGGAAAAATCTGATATACAAATATTTGAGGCATATAGAACACCAAACAGTCATAGCCAACATAAACCTACACCCAGACATATACTAATTAAGATCTCAGTCATACAGCATGAAAACAGAATACTGAAAGCTGTTAGAGAAAAGACACAACTCACCTATCAAGGAAAGACTATTAGAATCACAGCAGACTTCTCAGCACAAACCTTCAGGTTAAGATGAGCTTGGAGTGAAGTATTTCAAGCCCTAAAAGAAAACAACTTTCAACCTAGACTGATGTACCCAGCAAAACTGTCTTTCAAATTTAGTGGAGAAACAAGATACTTCCATGACAAAGAACAACTGAAGAAATTCATGTCTACCAAACCAACGTTAGAAAGAGTGCTGAAGGACATCCTAGATAGAGATGAAAACGACCACAATCACCAGAACAACAACAAAAACAAATCATAAGGCTGGACAAGAAATTAAATAAGGGGGAAAAGCAGGAAACTAACAATAGTAACACAACATGGCAAAATCAAGCCAGTACATATCAGTGATATCCATAAATGTAAAGGGGTTCAATTCACCTATCAAAAGAAATAGGTTGATGGAATGGATCAAGAAACAGGATCCTACAATATGCTGTATACAAGAAACGCATCCGACTCCAAAGGAAACTCATAGATTAAAAGTTAAAGGATGGAAAACAGTATTCAATGCAACAGGAACCCAGAAAAAAGCAGGGACAATGTGAACTTCAAACCTAAAATGATTAAAAGAGACAAAGAAAGTCACTACATACTCATAAGTGGAAAAATTCAAGACAAAGAACTAACAATTATAAATATATATGTACCAAACACAGGAGCACCCAACTATATAAGACAGATACTAAAGGACATGAAAAACCAAATACACAAGAACACAATCATTACAGGGGACCTTAACAGCCCATTGCCACAAAGAGATAGATCAACTATACAAAAAGTCAGCAAAAAATAATAGAACTAAATCATACCTGTGAGCAATTGGACTTAGTAGATGTTTACAGAGTATTCCACCCAACCAAATCAGAATACACATTCTTCTAGGCTGCACAGGGGACATTCTCCAAAATAAACTATATATTTTGCCATAAAACATTCTTAAGTAAATGTAAAGTTATTGAAATTATCCCATGCATAATATCTGACCATAGTGCACTGAAATCGGAAATTAATGGCAAAAGAAATAGCAAAACTTGCATAAATACATGGAAATGAAATAACAACTTTTTGAACAACCAGTGGGCTACAGATGAAATTAAAGAAGAAATGAAGCAATACCTACAATTCTATGAAAATGCAGAGACAACCTATTGTAATCTGTGGGATGCAATGAAAGTGGTCTTAAGAGGGAAATATATAGCAATAAATTGTCATATCAAGAAAACAGAATGAGAACAAATAAACAACCTAATGCTTCATCTCAAACTTCAAGAAAAAGGAGAGCAAGTTAAACACAAAGCTCATAGAAGAAGAAATTGTAAAGATTAGAGCAGAAATCAATGCAATTGAAACAAAAAATTACAAAGAATTAATGAATCAAAAAGTTGGGTTTTTTGAGAGAATATACAAAATTGATAAACCTCTAGCTAGCCTTATAAAGAAAAAGAAAGAAAAAACCCAAATTCATGCAATAAGGACTGAAAAGGGGGAAATTACTATAGATCCCATGGAAATTCAAAAGATCATGAATACTGACTTTGAAAATCTCTACTCACATAGAGAAGAAAACATAGAGGAAATGGACAGATTTCTAGAAACATATGAACTACCAAAGTTCAACCAAGAAGATATAGCAATTTTGAATAACCCAGTATCAGCTATTTAAATTTAAATTGAAAATGTAATAAAAATTTTACCAACAAAGAAAAGTCCAGGTCCTGATGGATTCACAGCTGAATTCTACAAGAAATTTAGAGAAGATCTGATGCCAATACTCCTTAAACTCTTCAATGAAATTGAAAACAAAGCAATCCTCCCTAAATCATTCCTGGAGGTAAGTATTACTCTCATACCAAAACCAGAGAAAGACCCAACCAAAAAGGAGAACTATATATAGGCCAATCTCACTAATGAACATAGATGCAAAGATTCTGAATAAAAAACTGGCAAATAGAATGCAGCAAATCATCAAGAGGATTATACATCACGACAAAGTGGGGTTCATTTCAGGAATGCAGGGATGGTTTAACATACACAAATCGATAAATGTAATACACCACATCAACAGAGCCAAAAACAAAAACCATAGGTCATATCAATAGATGCACAAAAAGCTTTCAAAAAAGTCCAACACAGGTTCATGATAAAATCCCTTCAGAAACTTGGGATAAATGGTGTCTACCTCAATCTCATAAAGACCATCTATGACAAACCAACAGCCAGCATTATACTAAATGGAAAACGTTCACTCTAAAAATCAAGAACAAGACAAGGATGTCCACTTTAACCACTCCTATTCAATATAGTTCTGGAAACACTAGCCAGGGCAATCAGACAAGAGAGAGAAATAAGAGGAATAAAGATAGGCAAGGAAGAAGTTAAACTATCACTATTTGCAGATGACATGATACTCTATATAGGAAGCCCAAAAAATGCCATTAAAAGACTACTAGAGATAATAAACAAATTCAGCAGTGTAGCTGGATACAAAGTCAATGCTCAAAAATCATTGGCATTCCTTTACACAAACAAGAAACTCACTGAGAAAGAAATTATGGAAATAATGCCTTTCATAATAGCATCTAAAAAAATGAAATACTTAGGAGTCAACCTAAGAATGTAAAAGACCTAGATGCTGAAAATTATGCTATGCTTAAAAAGGAGATCGTAGAGGATATTAGAAAATGGAAGGATATTCCTTGCTCTTGGCTAGGAAGAACCAACATTTTGAAAATGGCCATACTCCCAAAACTGTTATACTGATTTAATGCAATCCCAATCAAAATACCATTGACATACCTCACAGATCTAGAGAAAACACTCCTAAAATTCATTTGGAGCCAGAAGAAACCTAGAATAGCAAAGGCAATTCTGGGCAATAAAGGCAAGGCAGGAGGCATCTCAATTCCTGACTTGAAAGTATACTACAAAGCCACAGTGATAAAATCAGCATGGTACTGGCAAAGAAATAGACCTGAGGATCAATGGAACAGATTAGAATATGCAAGTATAAGTACAAAGACACTCAGCCACGTGATATTTGACAAAGGGGCTAAACATGTTCACTGGAAGAAGGATAGCCTCTTTAATAAATGGTGTTGGAAAAATTGGCTCTCCACATGCAGAAGACTGAAACTAGATCCCTGCCTATCACCATACACAAAACTAAAGTCTAAGTGTATCAAAGACCTAAACATTAAAACAGAAACACTAAATCTACTAGAAGATAAGGTAGGTAGAAGTGTTGGAGACATAGGAGTAGGCAAAGAATGCATGAACAAAACACAAACTGCATGGAAAACACTTCAGAGAATCAACAACTGGGATCTCATATTATTGAAAAATTTCTGTACTTCAAAAGAAATCACCAACAGAGTGAAAAGAAAACCCACAGAATGGGAAAGAATTTTAGCCAGCAACCCCTCAGACAAAGGACTTATATCAAGAACATATAAAGAATTGAAAAAAAATCAAGTCCCCCAAATTCAAAGACCCTCTCCAAAAATGGGCATCTGAGATGAACAAACAGTTCTCAGATGAAGATATATAAATGACAAATAAATACATGAAGAAATGTTCACCATCACTGGTCATTCGAGAAATGCAAATGCTAAAGCAACACTGAGATATCATCACACTCCAGAAAGAATAGCTGCCATCAAGAAATCAATGGATAACAAAAGTTGGCGAGGCTGTGGGGAAAGAGGAACACTGCTCCATTGTTGGTGTGAGTGCAGACTGGTGCAATCACTATGGAAGTTACTATGGAGATTTCTCAGAAGAATAGGATTGGAAGTTCCATTCAATCCAGCTATTCCCCTCCTGGGTATTTTCCTAGAAAAACTGAAAAGTTCATATCACAGTGATATATGTGCACCCATGTCCATAGCAGCACAATCTTGGAAGCATAGCTAAATCTTGGAAGCAGCCAAAATGCCCATCAGCTGCAGAGTGGATGAAAAAGATGTGGTATTTTTATACAATGGAATATTACTCAGATATGAAAAAGAATGATCTTGAGGCCTCCATAGGTAAATGGAGACAACTTGAGACTATCCTCATTAGTGAAATACATAAGAATCATATTTATAAATATCACATTGTGTCTCTAGTGTAAAAAGTAATAAGAACTATAGGAGTAACTCAAAATACACAACTGCTACTGTAAAATAGAGAGGAAAAGAAAGTGCTCTAAAGGATATAATTGCATATATGTTTAAGTGTACAAGATAGGCTACCATATTACTGTTTTTGTTAGATTGTGGAGCAAAACTTTAACAGTTTCACTGTTTGAATGTCTACTTTGTATGCTTTAATTTTGTAACTTGAACATGTATTTTGAAGATGACAGTATGTAACTTATCAAGTAGTGATTTCTTAGTGTTTCTTTGTTCTTTTCTTTTTTTTCCTTTGGAATTCTGTGTTATTGCTACCCTTTTTTCTGTTTTGTTTTGTTGGTTTTTTTCTCTCTTTAAACAAACAAACAAACAAAAAAAGATAGCAAGAGATAGCATCTGTGCCTGTAGCCTATATTTTGTCACTGCCCTTGTAAATAGTAGCCGAGGAAATAGGAATGGATTTCTATCATTTTTCTCAGTGACAGGGAGATAGAACTGAATCTTCCTTCTAGACTGCTAATGACATTGCCCTGGTTTTACATTTTTCCCTAAGGCAAATATACATATGAATTCACCATTAAGTCCACATTTAACAAACATCTTAATATTAAGGACCTTAAAAAACTGGTGTCTTTAAGCATATAATCATGAATAAGAGGCTAATATCACATCCAGAATACTCCTTTTAAACTCTGAAATAATCTGTAGGCCTATCATATTAAGACTTTCATTTCTGGAGAGTGTTTCCTCTTCCTATGACACAGGACTAGCAAAATAAAGCTATACTTAAATTTTGCCCCCAATGCTTTGCTTTGTTAACAAACTATGCGGGATGTGGGGAGAGCACAGATCTGGGGTGTGTGTCAGACTTGCGCTCTCTAGTGTATCACAGTTGCCATGATTCCATGATTTCTTTAAAAGTGTTTGACTTCTCAGTTCATCCAATACCACTTTATTTCTGCTAACAGATTTTTTTGCTTTTAGTCAACAGTTTTGTTGCATTTGCTTTGATTGGGCCTAAAGTTAAATGATTTCCTTTAACTTTTTAGCTTTGTTAGTCTTCTAGAATGTATTTTCTAATCCACGCATAGTGGTGCTTTATTATAATCTCAGCTACTTGGGAGGCTGAGGTAGGAAAACTGTAAGTTTGAGATCAGCCTAGTTAATTTAGTGAAACCTTGTCTCATAATAAAAAATAGTGCTGAGGATGTTGCTCTTGGGTTCAATCCTCAGTATCAAAACAAAACAAAACAACCACATGCACAAAAACAAAAAAATTATCCTTTAAGTCTTACCCATACAAGTTGGCCAATTAACTTCCCTAATATAGGTTAAAAATATCTTCCTTTCAGTAATAGGGTACTAATGAAGAACAAAGTTTTTTTTTTTTTAATTTTGGGATGCTTTATGGAATTACTTGTCTGTGTGTATCACTTAGAACAGTGACATTCAGACTATGCAGCATTTATGTGGAACTGGAAAATTTCCAAGTTCTCTAATTTCTGTGGAATCCTGTCTTATCATGCCACATTACACCTAATGCAACAGATCTGAGACATGTGCTTCTCCTCAGTGGCATTTGCCAGTGTGCCTTCTCAGTGATCTCACTGTGACCATCACAGGGAAGTGAACAAGGAAATAAAAGATGGATTATTCTGTTGTACTCTTTGGCGGTTTTTTTTTTTTTTTTCATTTTAACCCCGATGGTACATGTGGAACCCAAACTGCAAAGTGGACCATTATACAGTGTGCCTGTAGTAGGTGGACTTCTACAGCGGTCAGTGAGATCTTCCCTCCCCATACACTGGTGTGCACATCCTTGTTTTAACACTTCCTTTTGTGTGGGAGCTGGACTTGGTGATTTCATCCCAATGAATGGAGTGTGGCAAAAGGACAGGCTGCTGCTTCTGTGATTAGGTTAGAGGTGACTGCGACTTCCATCTCACCGGCACCGTCTTGTCCTCTCGCTTGCTTTACTGCCATGAGCTTCCCACCCTGTGGAGAGCTCAAGTGTTAAGGAACTGAGCGAGGCCTGCAGTCAGCAGCTGTGAGGCACTGAGGCCTCAGTCCCGATGCCCCAAAGAGCTGAATCATGGCAGCAACTACACGAATAAGCCGAGATGGGATGCTTCCTGATAGATTCTGCTAGCCTGGGGCTTAGCTATCTGTAATATGACATCCGCCCAGCTTGGTACCAGACCCAGAGAAGCAACTTAGGTTTCCAAGAGTAACTTCTACATTCTTCTTCTCATTCCAGAGATAAGCCTCCCACTACCTTTTGTGTGTGCGCTGAGGCTGAGCCTTCTCCAATCCCAAGACTCCACAACCACCCAAGCCTCCACTCCCAGCCCCCAGTATATCTTTCTGTTTCCTGTTGTAGCTTGACATAACTGATGCCATCTTGAGCTCTGCATTTAACTAGTGCCCTGTATTTCACCCAGGAAAATGGAAAATTACTCAGGGTATAAGTTCCATGAGAAAAGCAAAATGAGTTATACCCACAAGAGAAAAATTAACCTGTTCAACAAAAGAAGCAGGATACAGGTGTAAACCAAAAATTAGTGTAAGATTCTAGCTAAATTGTTTTCAACGGGATGTCTTTTGTGATTCTCTATTTTAAAAGCTCTGAAACTTTCCAGTTTGGGGCCACTTGTTTGGACTCTGAATGGGGGGAGGGTCTGTATACAAGTGGTCCTGAGCTCAGCTAATTAAATTTCAAATTTATCAATTTGGCTGCTTGTATTTCTATACTGTTATTCATGAACCCACCTCACTTCAAATCAGCTGTTAATATGTCATTTTGCCCACCTTCCGAACCCTTCTTTCAGACAAAACTGATCAGTAGCTTCACTTCTTTGTTCTTGCTGAGAGGGCTTATATTTTATAACTCTCCTGTGCCCACATTAAAGGTATCTCTAATCTTTGTCTTCTCTTTCATTTTCTCTGCACTGCCTCAGATTGAGTGCCAAAAAAATACTCAATCACATCCTACTTGAAATTTGTTGACTGTGGCCTTGGGAGAGGCCCAGGACAGAGGACTCAGCTAAGCTGAACCAAGATTCCTGATCCACAGCCACTGTGAGATAATAAATGTTATATGGCACTAACATTTGGGGTGATTTGTTATACAGTAATACAAAATCTTATTTTCCTACTGGAAAAAAAAATTTAACCAAAGTCTCAAACTCAAGAGAATAGAGGAAAGGGGATAATCTAGTTCAATCAAAGTGAAAAAAGAAAAGATGAAAAATATGTAACTCCAACTAAACTTAGAAGGAAAGGGCAACAACAATTTGAGATTTCATTATGTGATAAAATAGAAGTATAGTAGCAATGAGCAAAACCATGGATATCAGAAAGTGCAGCATAATGAAGAGACATATGATACCAGCATTCTCCAGTCATCAAATATTTTTGAGTTTGAATTTTGAAGAACTCCAAGATTTAATTGAGGAAGTAGTTAAAATAGTAAGGTAAGAGAAAGAAACGTGCAGAGAATAACTAGGTACTGTGAGGGCTAAAAGATACAAAGTTGATGGCTGCCAATATTATCAGTCTACTGAAGTCACAGTAAGGGAACAATGGAAGGGGGCTCATAGGATCTCCAGTCTGCTTGGTACTGATACCTTAGCACCAGTTGTGTGGGGTGATAGCCGAGGAGCAAGTTGGACTCAAGCAGATTGAAGGATGAATGGTACCAAAGGAAAAGGGACTAGAAAATACAGATCACTAATAAATAATTCCAAAATATACTACGAGACAGCAAAACATTAGAACAGGAAATATGGATAGAGTATATGATACAAAAGGATGCTAAAATACATTCTCAATTAAGGAAGACAGATATTAAGAAGAAAAATACAATGTACACCTTGACACAAAGTCCTCTGGATGTTTAAAATGAAAATCCTTGAATACCTGAACTTCAGGTATTCAAGGTATTATACTGTCAAGGAACAAAAGTGATTATGTCCTTATAAAAAGGAAAACATTAGATGATTATCCCGATGTTTTCAATGCATAGACTTCTCTGTAGAACAATAGTTGGGGATTTCTCTGCTTTAGTGCACGTTTTCCCTCCGTATTTCATGTTGCTGGACTGCCAGATGTTCTACAAGTGTCTATGCTTGGAGTACGTCTAATGTATTATATGCATGGGATGCATCAAATGTACTTGAGAATATGCAGACCTTTGCATTGGGGTGCATTTCAATATTAAAAGGCCATACTACAGAAAAACCATTACCAAAGGTAGAAACGTTTTTCCTAGAAACTCAAAACAACAAATATGAACAAAACATGCTTTTCAATGTGCTAAGAAATCAAAATTGTTCTTAGAAAACCACACTTGCTCTGTTTAGGAGCAATTTCACCAATTACAAAACAAAATATGCTCCTTAAGGCATCTCAAGTAGCAATTATGACATGTCTCATGATAGATGAAGAATAGAGATATTCTGATGACCAAAACTGTATAAACAAAACAAAGAGACATTTGACCCATTTTCTGGCACGGCAAAGTTTCAGCGAATAAAGTAAAATATGCTGGCCATCGAAGATTGGGCTCATCAGCTAAGAGCAGAGCACCACTCTGCCACACGATAACCTTCTCTTTATGCTGCTCAAGGTGTTCACATGTCCTTATGTAGCCTCTCCTCATTTGTGTACAGAGAGAGAGCACTTGTGTATCTTCCTCTTGATAGAAGCTTAATTTTGCATTGTTTTGCATTATTTTTCCTGATGGGGAATGATATTTTGTCTTGAAAATAAACACTCTATTTCTGGGCTCAGGTTCTTTTGTTCCTCATTATGAAACAAAAGATCATGGAATTATCTTACAATTGAGGCATTCTGATGCTTACAAAAACATTTGAATGACATGGCAAGGAAAATGTTCATCTATTCAACTATTTCTTGGTGTGATTTTTAAATGTCTACATACTGGGTT
Organism: Dolichotis patagonum; assembly: GCA_004027295.1. NCBI lineage: Eukaryota > Metazoa > Chordata > Mammalia > Rodentia > Caviidae > Dolichotis > Dolichotis patagonum. The sequence goes on along the minus strand of PVJX010002199.1, from coordinate 96,488 downwards.
AAACACAAAGGGCAATTCAAAGTTACTGAATTGTCTCTGCCCTCAGGATGCTTACAGAAGAGGTAGAATATTTTTAACCTTCAGATAGGACCAAGTATAGGGCCATAAAAATCTCAGACTAATTAGAGCTCACTGTATTCCCTTATTTTACAAATATTTCTTGATCTGTTACTATGTTCCAAACACTGTTCTAAAAGGTGGTTATATAGACGGGGAAAAGAGAGGCAAGGTTCCTGAACTCAGAACTTGCAACCTCTGGTCAAGACAGAAAATAAAGAAAAACCAAATAAACAAATAATATGACTTCACGTAATCGTCAGTGCCATGAAGAAAAATAAAGCTGGTCAGCACCAAGTATGGTGACAGCTGGCAAAGTTGTGAGTTTTATTTTATGAGGTCTCTAAGAAAGGGCAGCATCTAAGTAGAATTGGTGATGTATTAAAATATGAGGAAAGGCTTTCCATGAGGAGACTAACACAGAAAGTTCTTGTAAAAAATGACAAAAGGACCTGGGCATGATGGCACATCCCTGTAAACCCCGCGCTCAGGAGACTGAGGCAGGAAGATTGCTGTGAGTTCGAGGACAGCCTGGACTACATAGCAAGACTCTCTCTCTCTCTCTGTCTCTCTCACACACACACACACACACACACACACACACACAAACACACAAACACACACACACACACACACAAAAGACATCTCACTGGCATGTGGAATGAAGAGGGATGCATAGTGTCACAGAGGTGGGAAGGGACCAGAGCCTAGTGACTTTTGTAAGTCAAGAAAAAGGTTTCCTTCTAAGTGAAGAAGTGGAAGATTTCAAGTTGGGTAATGAGACTTATGTTTTACAAGGATTGTTGGAAACATGTGTGGAAGTCTAGTTGGAAGGTCAGGAGGGAAATCTAGATAGAGTAGATGCGCTGAATAGTCCAGGCTAGCCAGGACCAGGAGGAAATGGACTCATGTAGTCTAACCAGGGGGACAGACTGAAATCCACTGTGTTACAGGTGGTGGGTTTAGACCAGGGTGACAACTGCCAAGGTGTATGATGTGGCTCTAGTCTGGGCGGAGTTTCTCAAAGCAAATGATATGATAATATCAGTGTTGAACTTTAAATAACAGGGAACACTGTGCCAGGGCAAGTGACTCCCTGGGTCATTCAGCACCTCTAGTTTCTGACTCGGGCCCTGTGCTAGGTGCTGGGATGCAGTGTGCTGAGGGCTTAGACTTCACCAGGCCATGAGGAGAGCCATGGACCGTGTGCTGAAAGTAAGGAGGAGACTTATTAAGGGAGTCATGTTTTAGCCAAAGTTACAAAGATAAGAGCCAAACAATGTGCTCATATAAGTCACTTTGAAAATTAATTCTAAGAACATTATATTCTTCGCTTTTTATAATATAAAAATTACATGATTAAACTCCTTGGTAAGCCTGATCCCCCTTGAATTTGCAAAGGTGTTAAATTTCTATCAGTAGCATCTCAGTTCACTGTCAGTTGGCAAATTTTATCCAACAACTTCCTTAGCAACAGTGGTTAATATTTTTTTCTCCTCACTGAGAAGAAAAAACTATAACTTCCCAAGAAAGAAAAAGCACGCAACATAGGGTAATCTTACGTATCTGGATGCATCCATTACTGTACACCGTAACGTGTTTCTCTGTCTGCAATCTTGCTTCCCCTAACCTTTCCCAATTGGATGACCCTGTTTCTAATTCTTCTTGTAAACTGCCTCCAGAATTAATCAGTGTAAAGCAGTTCAGTCATGTCCATTTCCCGGTGCCTACAGAATAAATTTCACATTCCTTAGCCTAACACAAATTGAGTCAATATAGCTTTTCTGCTTTATCTCTTTATATAGTTATATGTTCTGTTTTAATCATGTTAGATTTTCATCTTTTTATTATTTTTAAGATTGTGGTGAGATACACATAAGTTACTATCTTAGCGTTTTTAATGTGTAGTTCAGTGGCATTAAGTACATTCTCACTGCTGTGAAAATCCCATCAAGTTTTTAATTACTAGTTATTTCCCCAATGCTTCTACTAACTTCATGCTTGGACCATATCTGTGATTATATAGTTGCTGCTGGCCTGAAATGCCTTTCTCATTCCTCATCAATTAAAATCCCACATATCTTGAAAAACCAGTACTCACATCCTACTCTTCCTTTAGGTTCCTTTAAAATCATATCTGCAAATAGAAGGTCAACTCTGTTGCTAGGTAACACACAGCTTACAGTAAAAATGCTGCCTGGTTAGCAAATTGCATCTGTACTGGGAAGACCTATCTAGAACTATAAATGCATAGTGCGGATGGGACCCTTTGGACTTCTCTGGGTGATGACTCTTGTAATTAGGCAGGCCCCTTGCAGGGACCCTGGAGACTATGACTCTGGAATTGCTATCAGAGATACTGCCTCTTATGTGGCATGAGGCTTTTAAGTCAGGGGCATTTCCATAGTCACTCAATATGAATCTAGAGTTCTTGAATCTGAGCTGTACTTGGGGGCTATGAGGGATATTGACACCTGTGTTAAGACTCTTACAGAAGGGAAATTCTAAAGCTTCACTGTTGGTCAACAATGTTTCCTATATTACATCCTTCTAGGTCAACCAAAAGACAAGTGAGGTTATAGTAGCCTTGTGTGTCTGAACATGTACTAGGACTTGATAAGGCCTGCCCTGTGGGTTAAGATATATTGTTCTTACATATTAATACTCTTTGTATGCCTAAACTTAAGACCATAGGAACCAACCACACATGGGAATAGGGCAACAAAACACTGCTTACCTTTGGAAGTAGCTGGATTGCCTGCAGAATTCTCTGTCTGTGCCCAGAATTAAGGATTCCAATTTCCAACAGATCCTGATCTTCCATAACGTTGCTTCCCTGAAACAAAACCAGAAACATTGCAGGATAAACCAAAAATTTACACTGCAGGAAATAATAAAAAACCAACTAGTAATCTGGTTTGTATAAACAATGACATAGTCATTCCTCTGTGAGGGTGAAGGCAACTGAGCCCCTGAGCCCACTGATTTTTTTGGGGGGGTGAATTTACAGGGAGTGAATTTACGACCTCATGCTTGCCAGGCAGGTGCTTACATCACTGAGCTAAATCTCCAGCCCAAGCCCACTGATTTGAAGGTTAGAGGAACTTTCTTCTCCCCACAAATCTTACTATTTATGGTTGGATTATGTACACTGGAGATTAATTCCTATGACTTGGACTTCTGTCTCTGAGAAATTTAAACACTTCTTAGATGAGCTGTCATTTAAGATTATCAGTGACCTTCACATTGATATGAATAAATCAGGTTTTAAAAGTATGAAAACAGATTCTGTGAGGTGGGCTGATAGAAAAAAAATTGACATGTACTAGGCAGGTTAAAAGTCAGGATAATTAATTTTAAAACACTGAATTCCAGACTCCTAATCAAAATGTGGGGAAAAACAATACATAAGATTCAGGTCGCTGCCCATAAATTCCACACCAGAGATGGAAATGGATTGTTCAAAGCAGTTAGAATGCTGTGAAAGGCTTTGATGGCGATGTTTGGAAGTCCAGAGGGGATATAAGATAGTTTTTGGAGCAGATGATATCTGAACCGCGGTCACGATCCAAAAGTGGCAGGACAAAAGCAATGATGTGCGATAACCTGTAAGAAAAATAATGTCCTTGGAAGCTTCATGTTATGGGATGATTTGGGAGAAGAGAAAAAGGTAAGGATGAAAGATAAGCAGTCAGATTATACAGATACTGGAGACCATGCCCAAGAGTTTAGACTTCATTCTGACCACGATGTGAAACCACAGACAGGTTTTAAGAAAAGAGTTATGTGATCAGATTGTAAATTTAGAAAGATCATTTGGGTTTCTATGACTGAGAAGTTAATTTTTTATCCATAAAATGATGAAGGTGAGCCCCACAATCTCTGAGGACTAATCCAGCCCTGAAAGTCTCAGATCTTAATGATACATTAAGCCTCTGGTTACTGATTTTGCCCCTAAATTTGAGACTTTCAGGTGTGTAAGCTTCAATTTGTCTTTAAATTGATTAGTCCAATAATGCCATGTGAAATAAACTAGGCACAGAAAGACAAATATGGTATGATCTCATGTATTCATGGAAACTAAAAACTATGATCTCATAGAAGTAGAAAGTAAAATACGGTGACAGGCTAAGGACAGGGCAAAGGGGAAGTAGAGAGGTTGGATAGTGGGTATCAAGTGCATTTAGATGGAAGAAATTTAATCTAATGTCACAGTAGGGTAATCGAGCCTGGAACAATTTATCATATTTTTTCAAATAACTAGAAAGGAAGAGTTTAAAGTTTCTGTTAATGTGTACAGAAATTTTATGCATTTGATGAGATAGGACATTATATCTTGTACACATATCAAATTACCATATTGTATCCTATAAATAAATACAAGTATTACATGTAAATTAAAAAAATAAAAATACAATATTAAAAAATAAGAGGTTATAGAAATTTACGAATTTGGATCGATGCCTTTCTGGACAAATTGAATTTTCCTATTAATGTATAATAAAACACTTATGAATAGAAAAGACAAAACACCTGTTTACAGAGCGTAATAGGCACTCATAGACATTCAAAAGAAAAGAAAATGAACTGGAAAGGGTCATCCTGGGGCCAGGGAGACCAGAAGGAAGTTGCTGAAGTTGTGCTAGAGATGATGTGGGCTGAGACTAAGGTAGTAGTCATGGGAGCAGAAAGGAGCTGGTAGACTGAAAACCATCAAAAGTTTGAGTTGGAGACTGATTGTGTTAAATGCTAGGTTGGGAGCAGAAGGTGGCTGTGGATGCCTTTTCCTGGAATAAGAAATGCATAGGGACAGGCTTAGTGCAATGCAAAGTAAGACTAATGCCCATTCTGGACAGACACATAATAGATAGATGTAAACAGTTGAATATCAGACTATGTTATGTATGGATAATTGAATGTTCTCATAACTAGGGATGTAAAATGGGCATTCACTGGACAAAAGCATTCCACCTACTCATGGTATCATTTCTGTGCTTAAGCTACACCAGCCATCTCGGAGGAAGCAGAATGAGCCAGGTATACAACAGCATGATAATGAAAAGCCTAATGAAAAACAAATAAAGCCAGTCTTGGCAATCTGCCACAGGAAACATTGCTCTCAAGAAATTACGCAGTGCACACAATGCGGCATGGCTAAGAATATAAATGACTTCACTTTGAGAAAGCCTGATTATTTTCAGAAATGGACTGTGGTGGTATGATCAGGATATGTGATACTTAGTCTGACTTTTACTTTTTTAGGGATTTCTGAAAGGAGTTACTGACCCTCAAAAAAAGAAAAATCTTTGGCCATCTGTTTACTACAACATTATCAGTTTTCCCATATACTAAATTACCAGCCCACACCTTCAGCTCCCGTAAGATACAGGGCCTGTATGAAGCATACCAGGTCTACAGTTTTAAAAAGTTACAATCTATAGGTATTCCTGAAATTTGACACCTGTGTTTGAATACTGAGCTGATTTCAGCAATGAAATCGCGATAGATCACTGTTCTTCCTTTAAGCTATCCATATCCTATCTTTTCCTTCCTTAAGAAGAGGGATTTTTGAACCACTCAGAGGGAAGTGAGGCATTTTAAAAGAAGATATTAAATATGTAACAGTATTTTATTTCAGTCAAATTTCCAAGAATATGGGATAATTATTACTTTTGAAAAATGAGTGAAAAGAATAAGAAGCATAAAGCAAATGGTACTAGTTGAGAAATGTAAAGAAAAAGAATCACTGTTTCTGGTGAGGCATACAGTTAGAAACTGTTGTTTTTCTAATTACTCCAATTTGTTCATCACACAGTACATACATGCATAGAATCATCACACAATACCCCAAGAACAATTATTATGTTAATGAAAAATTAGTAATAAAAAGATGTGTTCTGTTTTTCCCTCTGCAGTTGTAGCAACAATCAAGTATCCAGATAAGTCACTCACAGGCGAGGTGGCTGAGGTCAAACGACCTAAGTTTGGATCATGGTAAACCTGGGTGAGTCATGTATTCTGTCTCAGCTTCATGGTTCCCACCCATAATATGCATTCAATTCAAAAATTGCTATGATTTCAATCATATTTAACTTTGGATTAGTATCATTATATAGAAGTACAGATTGTAAATTTTGAAATTACATTTTAGTGTTTTAGAATTTGTAATTTAGTTGTTAGGAAATGATTATGGAGAACTTCAAGAATGCATCTTTTTCAAAATAAATCTTGAAATTGTGACAATAAAATTTCTATCACAGGAAATAATAGAATACCCTATTTTTACAGCATCATAGATTATTACAGTTTTTTAGAGAAAAATTGGTTTTAAGCCTCATAACTATGTCTTTTGTACTTAGGTAACCAATTTAGGCCATCAAGGACCATGAATGTTCCCATTCTTCCTAGGGAGCTAAAATTTATCCTCGCTTTATCACCTGTTTATACTAAATGTTACAGAATTGCAGTTTAACTTCTTTATTCCTAATAAAGGCTGAACATAAATTCTAGCTTTCTCCTTCTCCAACTATTTTTCACATAACAACTAGATAGTGATCTAGTTTTTGTGCCTGTCTTCTGCTTAACCACCTACTCCAGTATACTCTCCACCTCCTCACCTCCCCAGTACACCTGCTGTCTCTCCTTCTTCATCTTCCATTTACTCCTCCACCCACTATAATAAGCTTTCATCTTCCACTAACTCCACAGAATGCTCTGCTAAATGTTAAGAATGACTTCTTGATTGCCAAATCTGCTTGATTCTTTTCAATCCTTCTTCAAGTGCTCATTGGCCACATGTATCTGGTGGCCACTATGCTGGACCACACAGATTTAGAACATTTCTATCATGGTAGAAAGTTCTATTAGTGCTGATCTACAGCTATAGACACTGAAAACTCTGGCCATATTACAGAGATGGGGCAAAAATGGGGCAAGGTATAAAAAAATACTCATGAGTCATTTTCCAGATAGAATTATTTATGTGCTTCTTAGTCAAAGGTTCACTAACATTAAATTTAGAATCGTTAGCAAATTCTCTCCTACATTTGAAGTCATCAATGCAAGTTAGAACCTTGCTCTACTTTCACAAGTATTTCTTTATTAAAGAGTCATAAATCCATGTTATAAAAATGACAAGTTCAATTGAAAAATTACTTCTTAGCACCTTGCCAGGCACATCACACAAGATGTTTAGAGGAAAACAATCATTGGAGAAGGTGTTGAGTCAGTAACTTACCAGATGATTAAAGGCCTAAGGCAATGTTTTTATAAAAGCTGTTCTTTTACTGACAAGAAATGTTTAATCCAGGAGGTCTTTACTGCTTTCTTAAATCATGCAATGAAGAAAAATTACCTAGTATTTTATGCACTGATTGCTGAAGTTTCTCTGACCATGGGAAGAATATCTTATTCATGAGATGTTTTCAGCTATGATAAACTCATAAGATGACCAGGTAGAATGAAAACCAGTGCTTTATATTGAATGGTCCATTAGAAATAGAACAATTATTACTGAAATAATCTCTCGGGAATGTCTATACTAATGGGTTTGTCTCTCAGAACTGTAGCTTGAGGAAGCACTAGTTTCATAATGTTAATGTATCACACTCACTTAGAAGTCCTTCCTTCACACAGCATATTATCTAGAACACCAGGCAACATTTAAGGACCAGAGGGAGCTGGTTTTTACTTAATAAAGCGTGAGGTAGGTGATGTTATTTATTGCTGCTTTTCAGTCAGCCAAGACTGAAAAGATAAAAAAAAAATGTTGATTGGAAAAAATTTTTTTTGTTTTATAACTAACTCAGTTAGATTCTTCTCTGCAATTTGCATGTCCATAAATATTTAAAATAGTATAGCTTTACAATAGAATGACACCAAGATCTTATAAATTCATATATGGAAAACATTTTAATTCATTTCTAACATAGTTTTTACAGCATAAAATAACATGGTGGTATAAAGTTGTACATTTTTTTTCTTGGGATAAAGATGCTACATCTTAGCTTGTATAATCTTTGAGTCAATCTGATATTGATGTAAAAGTAGACAATATATGTGTTTCCTGCTTGATTATGATAATAGTTATTGTAATACATACCAGATTTATAATTCTTGTCACTGTTAGAATATAGCTTTATTTAAATTATTCTACAAAAATGTGGTTACTATAAATAACCATATAATGGATCATATGTTTTTTCCAATTTTAATTCCTTCTCTCACTCTAATGGAATAACAGAGGAATAAAACTTAGTAGTCCATTTATAAAAATATCTTTACCTAAATCCTCTATTTAAACATATTCTCTACTGTGTTGGATTTCATTGTATGCACTTAACTAAATTTTTGTATTTTTAGCTAATTAATAAAATGTTTGGGATACTTAAACAGATCACATGGATTATTGATTCAAATAAATATTACATCACTGACCAATAAGAAAGAGACTATCTTATATATGCATATATTTAATAAACTAACGTTTATCCTAGAGTTATTTTTTAACATGGTATTTAACAGGGAGTATGATCACACTGAATTTTCTATCACTATTTTTCTACTTTACTTTTGAAGCCTATTTTCCTTTTAAAACATCTGTCCCTACAATACAAAGAAAGAAAAATAATTTAAGTAATCAGGCACTCATTTGTTAGAGTGTAGAGCAGGATTTTGTGAGATTATAAATTACAATTATAACTATGATTCATTTGTGATGTATTTGTGCAGCATTTAGCATTATGAGCATGTATAATAATACTGCAAAGTCATTGATACGGTAATTTTTGCTGCTTTGGTTGAAGATTTCATAGGTACAAAAGAAGGTGTTTAGGTCTCATTTTTAAGGATCCCAGTTCACAACCCTTTCAGGTAGCTTGCTATGAACAAAACTTACTGGTGTGCTCTTACTTTTTCCAGATCTGTATTTAGATAGGTAGGTAGATTTATTGACAGAAAGAAAGAAAGAAAGAAAGAAAGAAAGAAAGAAAGAAAGAAAGAAAAGAAAAAAATGAGAGCTAAAAGAATACGATGGGGTTCCCCTTCTTCATCCTCATGCCTTGACCCGACTCAGCTGCTAGGAAAGATCATTTAAAGCAATTACAAAATTTATTGTATCTGTTCTCCTCCTTTGGGAATGGTATAAACCCAGCTAGACACCACATTTCAAAGCATGCATTCATGCTTTCTTCCTCTCTCTCTCTCTCTCTCTCTATATATATATATATATATATATCTTATGAATACTTGCTGTCTTTTTTCAACTTACACAGCAATGACAATCTATGTAAGTTAGTGTAAGCTGCACACATACTGAATTTTTACTCTGTGTCAGGCACTGTCCTGAATGTCTTATAAATACTGCCTCATTTAATTCTCACATCTCCATGAGTTAGGTACTTAAATAACTCGCACCCACAGCTGGCTGGAGCCTTTCACATATCTTATCCCATACCACCTCCAGTGGTATTAGTGTAGGTGAGAAACGTTCAGTTGAAAAATAAAACAGGGCTGGGGATTTTTAGCACATCGGCGTAGGCACCTGCCTGGCAGGCGGGAGTTCATGAGTCTGATCCCTGGTACAAAACAAAAAACCTCAAACCCCCCCAAAACCCACCAAACTAACAAACAAATAAAACAAAACAAAACCCTGACTAGCCTTAAGCCATTTTTCCCCCTAAGAGCCATATGAAATTCATATGAAGGCTAGTGTTCCAACGAATTTTATATTTGATTTCATGGCACTTAAGCAACAATGAACCTCCATCCTTGAAAAAGAATTTGGAAAGTGCTCTGACCTGTTCTTCCCCTTTCCGTTCCAGGTCTTTCTGTTCACTGAATCACAGCATCAAGGTTGGCAGGGACCTGGGGTTTTCTAGTTTAAACGTTCCCTAACTAACTGCAAAACTGTAACTTCACTTTTGAAGTGTGGTGTCTAGCTGGGTTTACACCATCGCCAAAGGCTAGGGCGGATATTAAATCTTTAAATGACATCTCCAGCAGCTGAGCTAAGTGGGGAGTTGGGGCTGAGGTTTGGGGGATGCCTCAGTTCCACTCTTTCAGCTCCCACTGAACACAGACTGAGTGTCACAGGAACGCTATCAAGAAGAACATGCCAAACATGGAGATGAAAGGAAAACAGTTAGCAGCTGTCCTGTGTCCTTTTCCCATCACAAGCTGTGAAGTTTTAAAAAAATTCTTTTCTTGAGTAGGCTGTACATAATCTTGGCAGGTATTTGCATTTTATTCTGCTAGCTAATATGCTCAACATTTCCCAGTGCCTCACCAGGGAAAAGTGAGCAGCAGCAGTTAGATCAGCCTGGACACTGCTCTTCACAGAGAAGGAGCTTGGCCCTGTGTATTTCCGGCCAGCTCCTCTCACCGGCAGTGCAGGGAACCAACAGAAAGTGCTCCTCTTGGGAGAAGCTTCTGAGTATGGCCAACACATCCACACACAAGGAGGCAGCAAAAAAGTGCCTGAAAAGAAGAATATTAACCAATGGCCATTAAGTGTTCACTGGGTACCAGGTACTTTGCCCACTGTAGTTATAAACTCTGTAAGGATCTTGTAAGATAGGTGTTATAACCTCCATTTCATGGACAGGGAAACTGAGTCACAGAGACATGAATCCATTCAGTCAAGTTCAGCTGCAGTCAGTATATAGGATTCTGGGGTCAGTCTTTTAGTTCGTGACTCTGAGGTGATGCTTCTTTCACATCAGAAAGAGAACCAAATGCTTAGTAAGGAACATTTTCTGGGTGGAGACTCCAGTCAATAAGTGTTCCACACTGCTAAGAAGTAACTCCTGTGACACTATTTTCCACACATAGGCACCTTCTGAATTGGATCTACACAAGGAGCCGGGGGATAACAGGATGGAGTCAGGTTAGTATGAGGGATCCAGCTCTCCTGCAAAGCCTTGTCAGAGGATCTGACTGGGGAACTGGGAAAATGATGCTCTCAGGGTCAAGGGTGAGGCCCAATTTTCTTTTATGTCTGTTTCAAGCCAGATTTAAGAGAGGGGATGTGCAGAAATGAATGAAGATGGAGAATGTCTGGGAATGGATGAAGGGTTTGTGTCCTTCATAGAATGTGTCTAGGATCCAGAGGGAGGAGACTGCCTCAGGTCCCCTGAGAGGACAGTCTGGGCTGAGCAGCCTGTGATGGTGAAGGCTGATTATTTGCTCCTCTGGGAACTGGCCGGCCAGTCAGAAACACAACTCATGACCGTCTTCAAAGAATTGATATCTTCAGGTTTAAGAACGATGGTGCCTCCTAATACAGACTTAGCTTAGATAAAGTTTAGCCCCATAAACTTAAGAGGAAAGGAGCAAAGAGGAAGAGAAAGGGAGGGAGGGAGAAAAAGAGACAAAGAGCATGGGCTCAACTGTGTAAGTGCTACTGAGGGAAGTGGGCTTGCCAAACATATTACAGAAATTCAGAATTAAACAGTGCCATTTATCTTTCTATTTGCTTCACCTGGAAGACTTAGAGAGAGGCTCACTGAAAACTAGAAATGAGCTGGCTAAGCCTAGTGTAGCGCTGTCACAAATCATGAACAGCCACTCACTCATTTAGTCAAGATATTTGAGGGGTGATAAAAAATATGGCAAATGCTTAAATTAAAAAATATTATTACAGTAAAAGACACATTGGTATTAATACCTCTTAGACTACCTCCCTTCTAAGACATTTATTCCATCATTCTTGCCATTTTCTAAAGCAGCTCTAGAAGTCCTCTTTCACGGTGTCTTTAGGAAGTGTGATTAAAAACATACTATGAATGCTGCTGCCAAGTGCCGTCCACTAGCAAATCAGGCTGTAAAAACATCAGAGTGTGTTCTCATGCTATTCACCACATCTGGTGCCATGTAACTAGTGGCTCCACCCCAGCATTAAAATGACCAAGAAAGGTAAATATTTTGAACCTTTTCAGGACATCACAGCAGCCACAATCATGCAACTAGACACTCATGAAAGAGGACTTCCAGAACTGCTTCAGAAAAGGGGCAAAACTGATGGGATAAGGGGGATAAGTGTGTTAAACATAAATATTTGAAGGGGTATTAGTGAGTTTAAGTATTTGAAGGGGTATTAGTGGTGATACATCTTTTACTGTCATACATTTTTAAACATTTAAACATCCACAGTATTTCCTGATCATACCTCACATTTGTTCAGCATGCCTTTCGAGCACTTAGTGCCAGCCACCAGGCTGTGGCTCCGAGACATACTGAGGACAGGACAGCAAAGTCCTTCTACTTTTAGAATTTAAACTGTAGTGGGGGAAACAGGAAAATAACTAAATTAAAGCATGCAAATAATTATTTAGCAGTTTTATGAGTGTTTTTTAAGTACTTTGCTTTTTAAAAAATTGCCCACTATGTCTTCTAGAAGTTGGTACAATTAGTGTCCTTACTTACAAATCAAAGTGAAGGCTCAAGAAGATGATTAATTGCCCAAATCAAGTCAGTTAGTAAAATCACTATAAAGTAGACTCATCATCCTAATAAAGGAAATTAACAGTGCTGAGGAGAAACCGGTTAGGAAAACCCCTCTGAGAAAGCATGATGTACATTAATTCCTGAGGGATGAAATGGGGCAACTCAATGAGGAGAAGGCACTAGAAAGGCATTCCCAGCAGAAATAACGTAGATGCCAAGGCGCTGAGGTGAAAAGAGTGCAGGCATATTCTAGGGACAGACAAACACCTACTGAGAGCAGAACTCAGTGGCCGAGGAAGCAGGAAACCTGGAAGGAAAAGGAAGGCCTGGATAATGCAGGGCCCTGGAGATCCTCATTTGGTTTTGTTCCAAGGACAATGGGAAACACTGAAAAATGTAAGTCAATTTGCATCTCTGAGTGTACTTGCTATGGTATAAAGAATGGATAGAAAAATGGATTGATGTGAAGGTGGACCTTGACAACCAAAATTGACATAGCCTGAAGGGAGTGTGATGACATGGCTTTTTGGAGGGCCAGCAGACCTCCAAATACCCAAGTAAATGCAACCTCTTATCTGAATCAATGAGAAAATCTAGATGGCAAAGGTAAAACTCTGAACAGTTTTGATAAATATTCTAAGTCTACACAACTGTGGGTAAAGATTCAGCAGTACCGATCATACTGAAAATGTCCACGCTTTGTACCCCTCACAGTGCTACTTTTAGGTCATGGCAAATGCTGTCAGAAGACTGAGTCCTTTCTCTCTTCCTACCTTGGGCTAGGGAGGATGGATATGTGAAATGTCCTCAGCCTCCCTTGAAGATGTGTTTGGATGCGTGACCAAAGATGCTCATGGGGAAATTTTTCAAAAGCCTTTGTTTTTCTGATGAAAAGGATGAAGTTCACCTGCTACCTTGCTGTGCCCATAGGAAAGGCCTGTCGCTGTCCCTCAGGATGAATGTGTAGACTGTTCAAACCAGATGTCAGAGACTGCTCCACAGGCTTTTGACCATAAACGATAGATATCTAGATAGATATCTAGGAAACAAGCAAGCATAGGCTGTGGAGGAGTTAGTCCCTGAATAAGAATGCTCTTTCCATCTTTTACACCTAATTTGCTCTGACTCATGTCTGTCTGTCAGTTAAAGTAATGATGAGGATATGTATCACGGCATAGAATAGAGGCCATTATGGAGGCAAAAGAGTATTTACTGCTTGCTTACTTTACTCACACTGGAAGGTGAAAATACAAAGAATTGCAGAGAAAGATACTCGAAAGAATAAAAGTTAGGAGCTAAGTTGGTATGTACGTCAATTTTTAGCATTACTTTTTTCATTCTGACTTGAAATTGTGAAATCTCATAAGAAAAAGATTCTTGAAGGAATTTCTTTTCTCTGGCTATTGGATTCTGTTAACACTCATTGGATATGAAATTACCAAAGTTATCATAGGGTTGATAGATTTTAAATCTGGAGTCATTTTTAGTTTGTAGTTGAAAATGACAGACATCTAGAGGTTGTATGAAGTTACAGTGCTAAAGGAAGTACCTTTAAAGCCTGGTAGCCTACAATGAGAAATTTATTCTTGAAATTCAAACACATAATAGTCTTATCAGGGTAGGAACAATAAGAACATTTGAAAGTACTTAGTTTGGCCTTAGCGTGTGGCTCTGCCCTGAACTCTTGAGATCCTCGGGTCGGTGTCCAGGTCCTGTGCAATCTGGATGCCTTTTGGGAGCACTGGATGGTAAAACCTCCACTGCAACCACATGGACCAATGAAATTCTTGACTTTTCCCCATGTTTATTTTTGGTCTTGCTATTTCAGACAGTTTTGAGATGTCTGTAGGATAAAAAGAATATTTTTCTCCCATGAAAATTTTGTCTTGGCTTATATGATTTTTAAAATTTGATTATAAAAAAATTGGCTCATCCCCAACCCTGGACTGAGGTATGAGGAGATGATCATTGTAGACAGACAGGCAAGGCTGCCCCACTCAAGTGGCAAAATTGAAAACAGTTACTAAGGAAAAACCTTTGAGCAGTTCTGGGGTTGAAAGTCATACCATTAAGCCTTGGGTTGAATAAAAAAGGAAATCACATACAAGGCACAAAAATACTCTTGCTCCTTGGAACCACAGCTATACCATGCAGGATATTCTCATTTTTTTCTTATGCCATTTTCTTCATTGAATAGTATCCAACCTTACAAGGAAAGAAAAGGGAAAGGTACCCATACTCATAGTGAATGTTATTGAGTGTTCATTTGTGTAATTTTTCAACCCGGAAGATTTCTCAAATACTCAACGGGTACTAAAGCCATCATGAAGTCTTCCATACATGCATAAATTGTGCATTATTAAAAACGAGCATATCTTATCTATGTTAAAGAGGCAGTACACAGCCATGGGATCTCTTGTTTCACTCTATTAGTATCATATGTTTTGCTTCCTTCACTGGACAGAAAATTTCTTGGGAGAAAGAACTGTGCCTTCAGCATCTTTGTGTTTTCCCAATACCTGTTTGCTAAGTATTGAATAAAATAAAAGCTTGGAAAAATGAATGCATAAGTAAAAAATGAAGCACAGATTTACAAAAACATACAGTTTAAAGATCACTGAGCTAAATGAGTTTGCAAGAAAAGAATTGAAAAGTTTAAGCAGGAAATTCTAATATGCAGGATGCCTGATATGTTTTTTTCCCCTCTAACTGAAGGAGAGATAAAGATGGAATTGCTGGTACACCATAACACCAAAATGTTCTTAACTTTTTTCCATTTTGCAAATTCTCATCCTTTGATTTTCATCCAGGACTGTCAGTTGAGACATCTGATAATCTAAAAGCATTCAGAGAATTAGGATCCCATATGGCTCAAAAATATTTCCTATCCGGCAGGAAAAAGAGAACGTACTGTGAAAATAATACTGGTATATCCTTCAGTTTAGGTGTACAAGGAACACAAATGAGTTTAAATCATTTTCCACAGCATAATGATTACAATGATCTTCAGGATCAATTATAAAAACCAAAATATTGTGTTTATTTTATTTTATTTTATTTTATTGGTATTGGAAATTGAACTCAGAACCTTGTACTTGCCAGGTAGGTGCTTGTGCCACTGAGCAATATGCCTGACCCATAACAATTAAAATAAAAGGAATATTTAGTTCTTCATAATCTTCCTAGATGCCAAAACATTAGTATTGCAAAGCAATGATGATAATAAAGTTATATTTTGTCTGACAGGAGCAACATTCATTAGAAATGAGCACTAAATTAAGAGTCCTGGGTTACCATAAATTATGCAAGCATGGCGAAGTCACTTAACTTTCTTGGGCCTTAATTTTTCTCAACTGAACAATGAGAGGGTTGAACTAGGTGTTCCCTTCTGACACAAACCTGCAAGTTCTAATGAGGAGTTCGAATATTAATGTTGTCTGAAGGATAACTGATTCTTGTTTTAGGAGGGAAAGTTATTTCCTTCAAATAACTGTCCCGTATTGAAATTTACTAGGCTCTAGGGCTCAGTCAGCTTATTTTACCAAGTGAAATATATATAATGAAAATGATTGCTATTGAGCCAGGGGACCCGAGGTCAGGCACTGTGCTTCCATGCTTAATTCTAGAAAACAGGCGTAACTATGTCTTTGGCACCCCTATTTTAGAGTTGAGAACACGGAAGCACAGAGATAACCAGCAAGCTGAGTGGAGTCTCACAGCAAGTGTCAGAGTTGCCATGGTGACCAGGGTTGCAGGAAAGTGGATTGTGGAATCCAGAGTCTTGCGCACAGAACTGCCCTATCAAAGTGGAAGCTCCTCCTAAAAACCTAGTGGTCTCCATTATACATCTTTCTCACAATTTCTACCGAGGATGTGAGGATTAATAAAAAGAACAAGGAATTTGGAGCAGCTGGGTGTGGTCCCGCTCTGCTTGTTGGCAGTGTGACTCTGTCCAGTGAATTCGCCCCTCCCTGTAAAATGAGGGTAAAGATAAGGTCTACCTTTGGAGGATGTAGCAGCACAATGTTTATGAAGTTCCTTTATAAACTATAAAGCAAAATTGCTAAAAATAAAGCATGCCTGTGGGAACTTATTTTTTTTTTAAAAGAACATAGCACTGTAAATCTTCTAGTTTCATATTGTTTTTGCCAGAAATAGTCTGTTCTGAAAGAGGCAGCATGTGTGGTGGGAGAAGAAAAAAGAAAAAGTAAGTTTTATTCCTAGCTCTGCCATTTACTTAGCTCTGTGGCCTTGGGCAAGTCACTTAATTGGGCGTCCTTGCACTGGGAGGTTACTGCTTCTCTGTGGACGCTGTCTGGAGAGTCTTCACATTTTTCTCATCCTTTGTATACCATAAAAGGAGTGTGATGGGACCACAGAGCATGTTCTGGGGATTTGGCACTTTGGCTCATGTGAGGTTTTACTTCTCACTGCTTCTTCAGGGTAGGTTCTGGGCTCTGCTGAGGTTCCTGCTCTGTTTGGATCAGAAGGTGCTGCCAACTTTCCCTCCCAGCAGGGGTCTTGGTTCTGGCACAGAGAGGGTTCCCAGTAGGCTGTCTTGTCTGTGGCACTGGACCAGCAGTACCACAGCACACTGGGTGGGCAGAGGCTACCCAGATCTGTGTACCAACCCTGCCTTAGTGCAGAGATTTGACAGTTCTTGGGGTTTTACTCTTTGCCATGGTTTGGGGTGATGGATTTCTGGGAGAAGAGGATCTCTGGCTAGACCACCTCAGACCTGGTGCTGGCCCAGGCAATGCCCTGGTCAGAATGATGGAAGCCTGGCCTGTGAGGCAGGATCCAGGGTACCTAGGACTATCTTGTGCTGGAGAATGCTCTGTTGGCTGGCTCCGTGCCTGGGGACATTCTCCTGATATACGACTTTCTTGGTTGTGGCTGGTATTGGTCTTCTGGCCAGATCAAGGCATCCTTTGGACAAGAACCACCAGATATGATCTGTGTAATTTTGGTGATCCTGTCTAGGAGTTAGATGCTTGTATTTAGAGGCAGCATTGCACAATATAAAAAGAAATGGAAAAACCATATTAATAACATAAAATTTTAATTTTTCTTTACTTTGAAGATTAAATAGGAAATTAAAAGCTACAACAAGCTGGGCATGGTACTATAGGCCTGTAACTAACACTCTGAGGGGTCTGGGAGGTGGTGGCCAGAATGATCTCCATTTAGAATGCAGCCTGGGCAATTTTGGGTCTTAGCAAGACTTCTTCTCAAAATAAAAAAAGGGCTGGAGGTGGATCTCACTGCAAAAGCCCTGGATTTGATCTCTAGTATAACCAAACAAAACAACCCCTATAACAGCAAAATACTATGACAAGCCCAATCTAGAGAAAGGAAAGACTATAGGAAGAGCTTTATACGTATCTTTAATGATACTTTTCCTCAGTTTTCCATAAGGGATCCCACATTTTTATTTTGTACTGCCACTTGCCTAGAATTATGGGGCTTCTTTATTTACTCACTCATTCATTCTTTCATTCACTTACACTGTCACTTAACAATATTTACTTAGTGATTACCATGCTATGTACACTTTGTTAAGCACTTAGAATTCGAAAGTGATGAAGATATCCTTTCTTCCAAAGGAGTTCAAAGTCAACCAGGGAGGGGTAGAAGACAGATACATACACAGATTATTTCTTTTTTTAATGTGGCAAGTGTAATGATTATGGCTTTCTACAGAAAAGATTCCTGAAGTATACAAGCATTCACGAGGCAAGACATTTTGGGGATGTGACATCTTTGCTACTTGCTAAGTGATGCCTATGAGTTAATCAGGATGCAGAAAATGGTAGTCAGGTGGGAGGGAGCAAGCACTAATAGTAGAGGTCAATTATGGCTTGGAGAAAGACACCGAGAAAAGAAGCAGTACAGTGAGAGTGAAAACCAACAAACTATTTCCTGTGAATCAGGCTGAGGATACAGGGAGGGTGAGACCAGGCAGTAAACAATAACCCGGGAGTGGGCTTCATTCTGCAGCCCTAGGCAGTCCACAAATCATTGTGTGCCTGGAAAGGCGATGGCTGGATTTACACTGAGAGAGCACACCCCAGTAACTATGTGAATTGTGGCCCATAACTCTAACATTCCAGGAGTGTGTGTGTGTGTGTGTGTGTGTGTGTGTGGTCTTGGGGACTGAATCTAAGGTCTTTACCCTGACCTCTACCTTTAGCCCCTTTTTTAAAAATTTTGAGACAGGGGGTAGCTACATCTCTAAATGGCCAAGGCTGGGCTCAAACTCACCATCTTCATGTCTCAGCCTCCTATAGGGATAGGATTACAGGAGTGTAACATCACTTCTGGCTTGAAGTGTGGCTTTGAAGGGAAAGAAAAATGGAGGTTGGAAGCCAGTCAGGGAGCTCTTGTTTACAATCACGGAAGAGAGCGACAGCCGGTAGCAGGAACAGTCACATATTTAAAAAATACTATTAGTTAAAACTGGCTGGACTTGGTTATTGATTAAATGCAAGAGTCAAAGATGATTGTGAAGTCTCTGGGTGGGAGACTGAGGGCTATCAGGTCAGGTGTGAAGTAGGCTTTAGGAGGAGGTGGAAGCTTTGGACTTGCGGTTGGGAAGGATGATGTGTTCACTTTTGGTTGTAAGTTGTGGCCCATGAAAACGGCAGGAGGAGGGCCGGGAATGTAGCTCAGGGGCATGGCACTGCCTGGCAAGTATGAAGTCCTGAGTTTGATTCCTAGGACAAAAAAAAAATGGCAGGAGGAAATTTCAGCAGGAAGTTAGAGGAGGCTGAAGTTTGGGGAAAGGTTCAGACTACACCTGTAGATTTGGGAGTGATCAGAACCTCTCCAACAGCTGTAACTACGGAATGGATAAAAGTATCCGAACGATAAGGACTGCAGAAAATTTGAAGAGAAGGAAGAAAAGAAGGGAGTGAGATGGGAGAGACTGCTATTCAGAAGCTGAGAGCGTAGAGTTTCATGAATAAGGACATGAACCAGTGGTTAAATATGGTAGCGAGATTGTCAACAGAGTGGGAAAAGACTCATTGAATTGGTAACAGAGCAGCTTGTGAGGGATCGCAAGATGGCTCTTTCCAAGACAATGGTGGAGACCAAAGCCAGATCAAAGTGGACTGTGAAGTAAAAGCAGTGGAGACAGTGAATGTGGATTACTATTTTGAGACACTGGCTTGAGTAAGAGAAAAAAAAGGAGGAGAAAATTTGGACACAGCTGGGGCAGGGATGAGGAGGGCTGCTTTATTTTCCTCTCTCTGTCCCTTTCTCTTAAGAGTAAGAGATACTTAATTATGTTCAGAAGGAAATGTGCTAGTGGAGAAGAACTACTGCAGGTATGGGACAGGGCAGAAAAAGCTGGCAGAGGTAGGAGCAGCCCAGAGGGAGACAAAGGCTTGGAGGAGAGGAGCAGGGACAGATGCAGGTAGTCTGTGCTCCCCAATTACTTCGCTGCAGCCGCTTCCTGAAGTGGAGCTCAAAGACTGCTGAAAACCACTGGGTAACTTTGCTCAGTGCTCTACCGATGCACGTCATTTAACTACCTCTGCGTGGCAAATCCTTTTTCTTAGGAGTTCCTTATAAAAACTTCCCTCAAAAAAAAAAAAAAAAAACTTCCCTCGTAATTTCCCAGGTCTCTAATCTTACCTTTACAGCCTTCAATCTTATAAGATTTCTTGCTATTTTGAGCAGCTTGAGGTTACCCGTCATGAACTCTTTCAGTATCTTTCCTTTCTTTTTCAATTTCTTTTGTCCTTGCCTTGATCTCATTTTTTTCCTGCAATATTCAAAATTCTACTGATCTTTCAAGACCCAAGTCAAGTGATATCTGTTATCTGTATTTTGCTTTCATCTTACATATACATTTTTAAAATTACTTGATGTCTTTTATGTTATCTCTTAAGCTACTTTAAATACTTTTCAGAAAAAGGGAAGGATTCAGTCAACCAACCAGTCATACAACATGATGCCTTTTCTTATCTCTTCTGCTTTTCATTTTCTTTGTGTCTTTGACTCAGTCTTAAATCATTTCCCTAAACTATTAAATTCCTTAAGGGCAAGCTGATGTTTTTCATACCTGTTCTAGCAGTAGCAATGCATTATACAAAGTATCCATCAACTACATTTAATGGATTACAAACTCCTGGAGGACAGAGATATAGAGAGGGACATAGATAGGTAGATAGATAGGAATAATACACAGATATATTCATATTTATACCTATTTAATTTAGTGTTAGATTATATTTAATTTAATACCATAGATTCACTTGCTAGCAATTAAAAGCATATGAAGATAAACAAAATATGGATATGGAATTCACTGGGTAGTATGGTTTTAAGTTTTGTTTATATTTTGGTACCAGGGATCAAACTCAGGGCCTTGCACTTGCCAGGCAGGCACTTATGCCACTGAGCTATATCCCCGGCCTCTGGAAATGTAGTGTGCAAACAAGAGCTTTCAGATGCTAGAATGATACGTGGATAAAATTAGACGTTATTGTGTAGGGAACCAGGGTGCCCTAAAAACTTTTCAGGCAGAGGATATTACTAGATATGGGTTCTCTAAAGCAAATCTGAACAGCAGGTTGGAGGGAGAACTTGAAAGGAGTGAGAAGGAAGGTAGGCAAGTATGCTAGGTTTTGCTGGTGAGATGATATAAAGGTCAAACCAGGGCAAGATGTTGCCCAGGTTAGATGTTAAGTGTGTATGCACGTGAGAATGGGTATGTTGGAGAGGTCAGGGAAGTGAGCATGGTTAAGTGCCTCAAAATATTTGCTGATCCTAGTACATAATTACAATAATGACCATCATTTATTATACATTCTATGACAAGTTTTTCTAGAACAGCTTCAGCAATAATACTTTTCCTTCTTCGTTTATTGTCCACTAGGCCCAGTTTTGGCACTTTCATCTATATAGTCAAGTGTTCTCTTACTATGTAGGGCCTTAAATTTTGAGTGTCCTATGAGCCTGTATATCTTTTAGGACACGAATCATGTTACTGTGCATGTTTTATAGTTCTTATGGTGCTCTGTTGAGCATCTGACAAATAACAGATGCCTACCAAATACTTGTTAAATTGAACGGAACACTATTGCTTACGGGCTCTCAAAAGTGTATGTCCTCTTATTCCTTAGACTCTGGAATGCTCTTCTCTATGAGTGGAATCCTTTCTCTCTTTCACACTCTCCCTCCCTCCATCCCATTCTCTCTCTCTCTCTCTGTCTCTTTCTCTGTCTCTCTCTCTCTCTGTCTCTCTCTCTCTCTCCATCTTCCCTCTACTATCTTAACTAGTTGCAACTAACCTAGTTCTCCCTAAGCACTTCTTCCAGGAATTCTCACACAAGGTCGGGTACTTTTGCTAAGTATACTGTAGATTTATCTACTTACTTTGATTCTCCGTGAGTTCCATAAAGGCAGACTACTCTTTTGGTAATTTGCTTAATACTTTATCTCCAGTTTGAGTGCAATGCCTGACATACAGTGCTCAGTAAATATTTGTTAAATAAATGCAGCATTGTGTCATTTTATTTGTAAACCTGAATGCTTTAAAATCTAAATCTTCAAATGGCTGGACATAAGGCCCCTCCTAGATCCACCCAGTGGAAAAAAGTAATGAGAGACCATCTAGAAAAGTATTTCATTCTTTATGCTTTTTAAGTTAAACATAAAATTAGTTAATTGTGTATTTTTAAGGACTTTCATGCAATTGCAAGTCTAGAGGAAAAACACCAAGATGGTTTAAATCTCTCCTTTCCATCCTGTTCCCTCAAAGCAATATATCCACTTGGCTGCCTATTTTTTCATATGTGCAAACTATTACTTCCTTAGTGTGTAAGTTCCTGTGGAGCAGGATTGGAAAGCAAATGTGACAGCAAAACACACCAAAAAAACTAGAAGAGTCAGATTCCATTTTAGAAAACCTTAAGGGAAGTAGTTACAGTGTTTTGCAGATAACCCAAGTTCACATGGGATACAAATTCCCTTGCTCTGGGACATTTACTTTAATCATACGTGAAAACTGAAGATCTTATTTTCTGACACCATAGTAGGCACAAAAGCTGGAAGTGTTATGAGGTTTAGTCATAGACCAATGCCAAGAAAACAAGTGGTTTATGGAAGAATAACTGTGCACAAATACACATCCCTGAGACAGAGTGTGCCATGGTGTGGGGAATTCTGTCTGGCAGGTCTTTTTATCAGGAGTTCCTACAAGGGCTCAGATCTTTACTTCAGTCCAAGTGCTCGTTGTTACCATTTGTGAATGATTTCTCCCATCAGGCACTCGAAGGGGATCAATGACTATTGACAGCCTAATTTCCCAGATCAAGAGGCTTTTCCATTTTTCAGAGTCTCCCATGTCTTCTTCAGTACCATCAGCCACCATCCAGGTATAATGGGTGAAAAATTCTGGAATAGCTTACAAGGCCAGGATTTGAAGTACTCACAGCTGAGATCCTACCATGTGCTCCACACAGGTTTAGAAATGACCAAGAAACTGAATTCATTACTAACATCTGGGTCTAGCACAAGGACTTTTGTCCTCCTACATTTGAGTGGCTAAGAGCCATGCATGATTGTAAACCTTTAATAGATGGTCAGACTTTAATAGATAACATTTTTAAACTGCTGACCCCATGTAATTATATACTAGAAATAATACACAGGGCAAAGTTGGGCAGGCAGTGCCTTTATCTTAGTTTTCCGAAGGTGTTCTTTCATTGATAACATTTTGTAGCTCAGGGATAGTAGGAGTCAAAAATCATCATTTACATCTCATAGAGCATTTTCCATTTAGCTTTTATGCATATCATCTCATTCAGTAGTACAGGCCAGAGAGGCAGACTGACATGGCTCTGACTGTCTCGAGAGCTGACTGTGAGAGTTAAAAACAGAACAGTGTGCAGGGACCTGCTCTTGTGGTGGCCCAGTCCCTTCCTGCCCACAGCACTGTCATGAGAGCTGCTACAATCAAAGTAATTTGGGGGGGGGCAGATGATCGAACTCACAGCCTTGCACTTGCCAGGCAGACACTTGTGCTGCTGAGCTGTATCCCTGGCCCTAGTCAAAGTAATTTTAATAAACTCAAAATATGAAAATAAACTAGTATGGTGGAAATAAATGAATGGCGAGTATATAAAATACATTATTAATAAAATATATGTGTTGATATGATTAAGGAATTGATATGGAAAATGGTATATTATAGACAGTAATCTCATGGTCTCATTCTTGTCACTGTCTCAGGAGCCGCTTCTCACTTTTGAAGGGTAGCAGCCACACCCTCCCTGTCTGGGTAACAGCGCCCTGTGAAAGCGATGTGGATGAAGCCTGACATACTCCTGCACAGAGAAGCCAGCTGGAACACCAGATGATCAATCAGAAACCTCCACCATGTTGCCTCAGACTTATAAATGAAGCACAAATTAAATGTTAGCTAGATGTACTTGAGATCCCATAACTCCAAAAGGAATGTCTCTGGGGACATTTATTTCTATAGAAAGACACCTGGCATTCTTTTTTGTAATATTAGACCAAAGTATGAAATAATTAAAGCAGAAATGCTTCATGCAATGTTAAACATCTTTCTACTCAGAAGGTTCAGTGAATCTTGTAACTAACAAGATTAGCCTTGCATCCAGCCTGAACCTGAGCCTGCTGGAACCCAGGCTGCGTAACCAACAGCCTGAGGGGAGGATGACACAGGTTCGCATGTAGGTTAGACACAATCTTCTTGTGACTCAGTGCCTGGCTCTGTGATGCTGAAATAAAGAGGTGAACTCCAGCAAGGTCACAGAAGTGTGAGTAGATAGAGAACTTAAAAAGCAGAGAAGATAAGTACTACAGGAAGAGAGAAATGAAAACACGCACGACATGACTTTTTTTTAAAGATTTTTTTAAACTGTAGAGACATTTAATTAAACTCAACCTTTAAGAGCTAGGGTATGCATATCTATATATTTACATCTATATTTTTCATTGAAACCTTCTTCAAGCCTCTCATGAAGAACAGAAAGATAAAGAAACGGTTCATTCCTTTGCAGATGAGCAATGACCTTACCCTGGTCACAAAGCCAAAAGCTACAAGAGTAGCATCTATAATCCTATGAGTTCTACTCCAATAATGTTTTTCCTACTGAGCCATCAGGGTAAGTGATATTTGTGAAATAGTTACAGTAGATTCAGCTTGCACAAGTGAGACAGTATGACAGAAAATGCATTTTGTACAAGCCTCCATGCAGTGATCACAACACATTTTAGCTAGTGGTCCAGTTCTCCGTCTCTCCACATAGACCACATGCCTTGAAGGTAGAAGCTGTCTTAGTCCATCTATTATTGCCAGTGGTGAACACAGTAAGTAACACAGGGTAGATAATAAACAGTTGAAGAATGAATAAAACCATGAACTAATCTGGAAAATCTGCCTTCAGCAACTGGGGCTCTGAGAAAGAGAATGAAGTTGAAGTGAAAAAAGGCTGAATAATGTCAAGCAATCACAGTTCTAGAGTTGGACCAAAATTAGAGGAAAATAGATTAGTGACAATAAGACTGGTTATAAAGAGAAAAATAATAGGGTTTGGTTCAGCTTGTTTATTTTTATTTTTATGGCTGGCAATTTTGCTTATGAACACAAGAGTTACACAAACAGAACATAAAAAAAGGAAAATGGAAAATGGCTGATGAGAAAAAGTAGGAAACAGTATAAAACATAGAAGATAAGGAGGGAATTGTAAAAGTGCTTAACAGGGAAAAAGAAAACAAGAAGAGAAAGAAAAAGCTTTTGGTAGGACATTCTATGTTCTTAATAAGGTTCTTCTCCAGGGACTTTCCAAAGCTAAGTGAGTCCAGGGAGGAAATGGGAGTCAGGGAATGGACAAAAGAAGGGAGAGTCAGATACATGGCTCTGATTACTCACAGAAAAAGAGAAAGTGAATAAAATGTCCTCAAAGAGGTCATTTCTGTCATCAAGATGGAAAAACCCCCTGTCATGCAGGTGGAAATCAGATAAACCATGCACTTGGGGTCTGTTGTTGGCTTCGTCAGGTTCCTCCCTCGCTGCCCAGAGAAATCTCACTGAGGTGCAGAATTTTCCCAACCTCTGGACCTTTCTCTTGTTTTATGAAACGTGTCTCTTCTTCTGATTGTTTTCCAACTATCAGAACTTGTCTTGTCTTAATGACAACCTTTTCTAAGAAATGACAAAGGAAGCTACTCTAGTTTTACCAACTGAAATAATTTCTATTGCAGGCTTAGCTAGCTAAGGGTTGCCTAGCTGATTACATACAATGCTAGTGTAATTCACCTACAATAAATGGACAAGCTTTCATTGAGCAGGGCATAAGCCAGGTACTGCAGGAGTCAGACATGCCCAAGACATCTACTTAGGGCTGCAGGTTTATCTCTTATAGACCTTGGATTCTTCATTCTTGCAAAAATGAAGAGTAATTATTCATCTTCAGTTTCCTTCTTTATCAAAGAAGGTGCAGGGTTGGTTTTAGGATTTGAAATATGCATAAATAGTAATAATTTTATTTTACCATAGTAATAATTTTATTTACCATTTAGTCATTGATTCATTCATTATCACTTTAAAAAGGCTTAACCAAGGCACGGAGAGGTAAGGTGGCAGAAGTCTGAGAGACTGTGCTTAAATCTGAGCCACTGTTTTCATGGTCTTATCACACACTGAATCACCAAAGTGGTCGTACATTTCTAAAATGCTTGACGTTCCCATTCCACTCCCACGGCTCTTCTGTGCAGTCCTATCCTCCTTGCTTTAAGTTGGGGAAAGTAAAGCTCAGAGATGGTGACATCAACCAAAACTCAAATAGCTAATTAGTGGCAGAACTTGAAAACTAATGCAGGATATATGATTCAAATGTAAATATAAGAAAGAGAGCCAGTCCTGGGTCCAGGGTAGGTACCCACATCTTTCTTATTTATCTAGATAGATATTTTGCATTGCATTGCATTTTAAATATCTCTGATAGCAAAGCTAGAACCTGGCGAGGTGTCATCAAGCAGATGGGAAACAGAGTGAAGGCATGAGTTCCATACATATGTTTGAACCCCTTGCTGCAGAGCCACTGGTCAATTACCTCTTTATGTGTGGTTCTGTAAGACCAGGGTAAAACAAATCCGGTTTTTAAGAAGGTACAAAATTGCCAATATGAAGTCAGATGAACCCACTGCAGGTTGGGAATAAATTCTATCATAGAAATACAGCCTGCCTGAGATGAAAGAGGGCCAAGAAACAATGCCAAGAGGTTCTTGGATGAAAACTGACATTTTCTGCTATGGAGACAGAAGTGGAATCACTGATTGAAGAAGTATATTATGAAGAGCTCTAAAACATTTATCATCATTTTAGGTCATTTATTCATTTATCCTTTTAATGCTCATTGCTACTGTGCCACTGGGTCAAGCTTAAAAGCAAAGAATCAAAATTTACTTTGTTTTTTACACTAATATGAAGCAGGAAGCTTCTCTGTTCCTTGGTTTGAAAATAAAAGCATTTCTGAGAAATTTTAGTGCACTAAAAATGTTCCTTCAGAAATATGGCTTTTGTCACTAATCAGGATGGTGGATTTATCTGTGTGGGTTCTGAATTTTTACTTTTTTGGGGGGGTCACCTCCCGTGACCTGAATATTTTAAGAGGGGAAAAGCTGATAAGAATAATTACACTCGCCATGGCTTCACTGTAGTCTTGAACCCATGTGCTTCATTCTGGACTCAACTCAGGCACCTCCTTGTTCAGGTAGCTCTTTCTGCTCTTCGTTCCAATTAAGATGTCCTTCCTCTGTTCCAGGAGCAGTGCACACTCACCACTATCTATCACTGTCCTCATGCTGCACCGATGTTCTCTGCCCACACAGCTGTGTCCCTGGAAGATGATGAGGTTGGTGACCATGTCTTCTGTTCACCTGGGGTCTTCAGCCTGAGGCAGGTAGCTGGAACTCAAGCAATGTGTGCCAAGCAGCATTGAATTTTAAAAGAAAACCCGATGATGGAAGGACAGAATGCTTTTCTTGCCCACACCAAATGCACTGTTTCAAGCAGATTGATTAAGAATGTCAATTTCTAATGATGTAAAGGAGATGCAAAGTTAAAGAAAAAGTGGGTCTTATTTTTCTGGTGACAGCCTATTTCCAGGCCCTCACTCTTTGGCTTCTAGACTAGTAAAAGGTATTTTTTTAAAGCAGCATTTTCATTTCTCAGGATTGAAGGATACTTTTGTTAGTGTCCTCACATCTTTCTATTTTGCCTCTCCATCTAGAGACATGAAAGATTTGACTCAGCTACTGCTTAGGACAGCACAAGCCTGAGAGAGAAGACTATTATGTAAGCTCATGTGTATTTTAAGGCTCTTCTTTTTTTTCATAGCCAATACCTAGATGCTATCTTTCAATCTTCTGAAGTTCTAAAATCCAGTGTGTGGGAAAGAGAGGTCCTCTACATGCTCTGTATTTCTTGTAAGTAGGAAAAAATAAAAGCAGTTGATTAGGGGTTAGCAATTTTCTTTTCTTTCTTTACATGTACTTGTAATTCATTTAATGCAGGAAGTGGGCTGAGTTTTCTTGTTCTTTCCAATTCAACTGTCAGGGAGCTTTCTTGCCAGCCTGCTATGGTTACCACGGCAACAATAGGATGGTGGCAGCAGTATGATCTCATGTGCCTTGTGTCAACAGCATCAGATCATCATGTGAAAGGATAATTTTGACAATAAGTTTCCAGTGTGGATTCAGGACATATTAGCATTTGATTGATTTATCAGAAATCCTGAGCAGTTACAACCCTAAGCTGCCAATAAAAGCTTGCTGACAAAGGTTAGCATTTACACCTAGATGAAATCCTATGTTGTATGTCCTATGGCATTCTAAGATTTGTGAAGTGCTTTCATACAATGCTATCACCGGGTATTATTATCCCTGTTCCACAGATGAGGAAATTAAGTCTCACGCCACGTGCGTGGGTAAGGCGGCAGAGCAACTCGGTAATGAAGAAGAAGCTTCAACTTGGGGCTTCTGGCTGCAGAATCACAATCTTTCCCTTATTCCCTTAGGGAGAACTGATGGGTATTAGGAAAACATCCTGAGGCACACAGGTTAGCTCCTGGAGTGTCTGGATTTAAAAAAAAAGTGTTCGTGATTGCTGGAGACTACTGGTTGACAAATGAGTGTTTCACACCAGGGTGTTGCTTCATACTTTTCATGCCTCCCCGGCAGCCTCCCCCCTCAGGCTTGCCTGATACTATATTCACAAACAGATGCTTCTGCTCTTTTCCCACTGATCGCAGCCTCATGTTTTATTTGTTTTTAGTTTTATTTATTTTCCCACAGTGAACCCCTGGAAGGCAGGAGTCAAGTTTGTCATTCTTGGTGGGTCCTTGTTCTTGGCACAATACCTGCCTGGTACATAATAAATACACCAAAAATTCTTTTTGCTTGTTAAATTGAACTCACCTGACTCCCACACATCCCCATGATGTAGGTGCAGCAGGAACTATGAGCCATCATTTTAAGTAAGAGTAGTTAGAGGTCGCATATATAATCATAGGAATTCAATTCTCCCTTCTTTCAGCTATGTGCTTTTTCCATATCATCCTCCTTGATTTTCCCCCCTTCACTTATTCCTCCACTCTTTCATTCATTCATCAAACGTGTACTGGTTGCCCCTCATATGTCAAACAATGTCATAGAATTTGAAATACAAAGATAAAGGAGACACTATCCTCACTACCAACAAAGCCACAGAGAATTTTCTGCTTAGTTAAGAGTTAAAATAAAACCCTACATGGAAACTCAAAGATGATTAGATTAACTTCCAATTTGATTGGATCTTTAAGGATTGTTTTTAGAATATGTTTCAAGTTCCCCCTTTAACAAGAGATTTTAGAAATACACAAACCTTGACCCATCATTGGTACAGGATAGCTACTAATTTTGTACCTTGATTTTTGTTTCCTGAGCATGAAGCCAGCATTTCCAGCTTCCCACAGGATCCCTAAACATAACATCTCTGAAATGAACCCTACCTGACCTAAAGACAAGGGTACTGCAGAAAGAGGTGGACAGTTAAGGTAAGATTCTGGATTCTGCCATTTGACAGGTCACTTTGTTGTCAACTCTATTTACTATGACATTGAGTCATATCTTCATGTTTCTTCTCATGGACAAAACAGTACTCAGAATATTTCTTGAATGAATAGTTTGATAAGTTGTCAGAGAGGATGGCAAATAATTAAATAGTGACACCTGAAGCAGTGGAAACAATAGGAAGTACTCAGGAAGTATTTTTAAATCAATCAATGGGCTATATAAGTAAAATCAGAACCTTTCTCCCCAAAACACAGTAAAGCAAGGGAAAACTTTGAATTATTTTTATTCTCTTTCCTCAATTTCCGCACCATACAGTCAGGTTTATTTCACCTCTACAATGTCTGTACTCATGCATTTCTCTTTGTAGTCCAACACCGTACTTTCTCACACTCTCAGAGGAGGCCTTTGACTGAGCTTCCTTTCTGTCCAGACTCTCCTCTTGCAGGCTTTTATCCAAACAGTTGATTTAAAGGTATAACTAATATTGCATCACTCTTGTGACCAGAAATTTTGTGTTTATTTTTTATATTTTAATTAAGTAACTTTTAGATGAGTGCAGTGGCATATGCCTGTAAGTGCAGCTATTTGGGAGGTCAAGGTATGAGAAGCGCAAGTTTTATCCAAACCCAGGCAACTTAGGGAGATTCTGCTTCAAGATAAAATAAAACGAGGGCTATACACATACTACTTCGCACAAGGAATATAATCATCACGTCCTATGAACATGTACTAAAAGAAAGAGTGTTCGAGCACTTGTGTGGCATGCATGAGGTCCTGGGTTCCATCTCCAGCACTAAAAAGAAAAATAAACTTTTTAGAATGGCAATCAAGATTCTTCAAAAGGCAATGTTCAGTCACACCTATGGTCACCCATTCCATACACTCTAAGTGTTAGTTTTCTAATCCCCTAAACACACTTTTAGAATTTATTTATAATTAGTAAGAGTAATACCAGCTTTATAATACTTTGCAGCACATTTTGCAGTTCATGAAGAGTTCCCATATATAAACTCTGAAACTTTAAAGGCATATCAGCTATTATCATTTTCATTTCATTCATTAGGAAATTTAAAACCCAAGGATGAAATGATTCTGATTCTCAACACATTTACCAAAAAAATGGAAAATATTTTTGTTTGTGATAATATTTAAATCAAAGGTTTTAAAATAACTGACTTTAAAATGTTAATGACCAACATTTGCTCAACTCTTTAGCACAGTGGCTAATGAGGGCACTGAAGCAAAACTGTCTGAATGGGATTCTTAGCACTAGTGTTTCCTGGCTGTGTGGCCATTTTGTCCCTTTCAATTTCTCATTAAATAGGGTGTGCCAGTAGCCTCTGCTGCATAGGCTTGCTCTAATGATTGAGCTCACAGGTATGAAGTGCTGGAATAATATTTGACGCTTTATAAGTACTCCTACATGTTGTTGTCATCCTTGAAGACACAAAATAAGAATTCTGGAATATTCCTGACCCCAAGAAGTAAAAGTCATTGCTTTCTTATTGGTGTGCCAGGAGCACCTGGTTTGTAACATCTGTACAGTGGACATGATAGCTGCTGCTTCAGAGTGTTGGCTCAGGATGACTCAGTGTATGAATCTACTTCTTACTGGGGCCATTCACTTGGTTCCCATCTGAAAACTCTTGGTTAAAAATAGTATCACGTTATTGAAATATATGGTGATCACATTAAATAATACAGAAAAGGTGCTGAGGGCTTGGTATGGGATAACAAAATTTAGCAACTACTGTTTACATAAATGTTTTATCTATGATATTTTTACTTTCTTGGATTAGGCTTTGCCTTTTTTCTACTATAATTGTTTCTACCTTTATTCTTTCTGAACAGTAGATTTTAAAAACATAAACATTTGAGTTTTCTTTGCTTTTGTGGTATAGGGAATACAGCCTAGAGCCTCACCATGCTGAGCAAGTGCTTTACCATTAAACCCTAAAAATAAGTATCTCAATACAGAGGACTTTTTAACCAATATGATTTAGGTGGAAAGATATAGCTTAGTCTTTGTAGAGAAAAATGTCAAATGCTAAATTGATGTATATTGGGATTCAAATGAAAAAATTTGAAATTTTAGAAAAATCTATCTCTAAAATACCTACTTAGACAATACTAACAGCAGTTGTCAGAAAAATGTGAATATAACATTCAATACATTGGGTTTAGATTATAAAAATTCTATTATCTTGCCATCAAATGAAGAGGAGTATGGATGACTTTATGACAAGAAAAGATGGGAGTATTTCTTCTGTACACTGATGTACCCCAAGCAAGAAGGAATGGAACTGGTTACACTGCACATAAGAATATTTTGCTGCAGTACAAATTTTTATTGTACAGTTTTATTTAGTGCTTCTTCCTGAAAGCAGTGTCTAAATCCAGTAGCCAGTGCAAATCTTTTCACTTCCATGAAGAGGTTTCAGCAATGAAGTTTATGTTCTATTTACCAAATTAAAATATAATATTAGTTGCTGCACTGTTGTCAGACCACCCACCCACCAGATTGTGGATTAGCTGCTTTTCTTATGCTTGAATTAAAGACTATGCATATTTCTAGTTCACTGTCAAAAGTAACTACACGTACTCACAAAGAGAATATGGAAGAAAATGAATGGGAAGCAAAACATGGTTTCAGGCAACTTTACCAACAGAAGATCAGACATTGTCAAAATATATTTGACTTGGAATTCACTAACCTTCTATTTCTAAGACTCAAGACCTGGCAGGGGTAAAGAGTATCGCTGGGTTCTCTTGTGTATGTCCAGAGGTGATTGAATCAAAGTTTTTGGTCCCAGGGTAAAAACAGCAATAGCAACAAAACATTAACAGCACCTGACATTTTCTGGGTGTTTACTTTATGCCAGCACTTGGGCAGAATTTGAGCTTTGCAGCAGGCTGAACAGTCCCCAAAGGTATTAGGCTCTAATCCCTAGAATCTATAAATGTCACCTTATTTGGAAAAAGGATGTTTGCAGATGTGATTAAATGAAGGATTTGGAGATGGGAAGGTTACCTTTGATTGTCTGTATGGGCTCTAAACACAAAAACACGTATTTTATAGAATAGAGACAAAGAGAGATTTAGCATACAGTAGAGAAGGCCATGGGACCACGGAGGCAGAGAGCAGAGTGAGGTGGTCAGTGGTCAAGGGGTGCAGACAGCCAGCAGAAGCCAAGAGAAGCACGGACCAGATTCTCCTCAGAACCTCCAGAGGGAGCGAGATCCTGACAACATATCGGTTTTTGGCCCACAAATACTGACTTAAGACTCCTGGCCTCCAGGACTTTGAGAGAATCAATTGCTGCCTTAAGCCAGAGTTTGTGACAATTTGCTACAGCAGTCATAAGCAACTGAATTAAGCATTCAACCACAAATTAAAATACTAATATACTGCTGAACTTTGGCTCATTTCCTCATAAACCTTCCAAATTTTTTATTTCTTTGTTCTGTGGGGGCTGCTGCCAGAAAAAGTAGAGCTATTAAAACATCCTTTGAATGTTAAGCATATCTTGATGATATTTTTGCAAAATCACTTCCATTGTCAGCCCTACCTCCTCACAAGGTGGAACTGACACACAGCTGCGAGTCAAGGTCCGCCTTGAATGCCTGCTTTGGTTTTTCCCTCAGTGCATTTTCTGAATTATAGAACTATGAGTTTATTTCTTCTCTTGTATATCTCATTTATTTATAGGTTTAAAAAATTTAATAATGCAATCAATATGTAAGTAACAGATGATCTTTTTGCAGAAAAAAATAAGATCTTGTTATATACAAGGCACTGATTTAAGAACTAGAGATTCAATGATAAAAAAATGATACATCTCTGGACTTAACTTAAATTCTTGTTAAGATGAAGAGAATATTACTAAGTTACAAACAGTACAAAGCAGGGTGTGGAAGTGCCATAAGGAGAGGATCGAGACAAAGCTGGCATTCAGACTTCTGGCTCAGATCACTGAAGAAATAGTGATGCCATTCACTGACATGAAAACTACAAGAGAAGAAGCAGATTTGGAAAGAATGACAAATTTAAGGTGTCTGTAGAATGTGTATTAGAACAATGGGTCTTGTAAGGACAGAGATTTTTAGTGCTATATAGGATTATAGAGTTAGGGGTCATGTGCACACTGGTGATAATGACAAGGAGAAACTCATTATCGCTGGACAGCATGTAGAAGGAGAAGAAAAGAGGCTCAGAAAAAGTACAGGACTGATAAAGCATATAGCATATAAATGCAATGACAACTAAATCAATTTGTGATTTAAGGGATCTGACAGGGGCAAAGTGAAAACTATTTGGGTCTATCCAATGAAAGTGCCCTCAAATGTCAGAATCAAAAGTTTAGACTTTGTAAAAATATACAGATTGAATAACAGAGATTCTGATTAGGTGACTGACAGTTTCACTTCATAAAGTGAATCCAGCATAGCATGGGATGGATATGAGCAGAGAGCCTGAGAGTGATGATCTAGAATAAGAGGCAACGAGGACCTGAAGAAGCCCTAAAGCATTCTGTACAAATGCATCCCCCCAAAATGCACTAAATAAAGTTGGCATCGAAGGCACACCTTTGAGTACTTAATTCTGCATTAAAGGTTTTGCATTTTATTCGTGAAGGAGGAAAGAAAGGAAATTAACATAGCATGAAAAAATGACGTATGGCATGACCCAGCTTATTTACTAAGAACTTTGTGGAAGCAGAATCAGTAGGACATGCTGTGGGGTGTTCTGGAAGTTGAGAGGAGAGTTAATAATAACCATTTCCACAGCATGAACAGGGGCCACTCGCTGAGTGGGTCGCTAAGAGCCATCAAGAAGCAAATGAAAAGAATTATCCTCTCATTCCCTTTATGGAGACACTGACAAATGAAGTAAATTTAACTCAATGAATGACAAAGCCCAAGGGTAAGAGTTTTGCTTTATGCTTTACTTCTTCAAAGTTGCTGCTGTGCTTATGTGGGTAGTGGGGATGGTTCCGTTGACGTTGGGGGTTATAATATCATTTTCACACTTGATAAAGAGTTGGAAAGGTCTTAAAAATATCCTAGCAAAGACACTCCAGGTTTTGTAGCTACCTGGGGTGATTTCTGAAATATTTAAAAAGTTGTGTAAAACAGTGAAAATATACTCTTTAAAGTCAGACAGACCAGGGTTGGGTGCCATTTCTCCCTCAATCATTCAAAGACTTTAGAGGAAAATACATAGTGCCCTTAATATTTAGACAAAATGAGGATAAGAGTAGATATTGTGAAAATTTAATAAAATAGTAAATAACAAATCTTTGACTGGGACTTAATAGGTGTAAATAAATGTTAATTCCCATTTTTATTTGAGGTCCCTGCAAAATACTCCTTGAGAATATGTTAAATAGTAGGAGAAAATTCCTTAAGAAACAAAATACAAAATTTCATTGAGGTTATTTGCTTCGTTTATTATAACTCGACCTTGAGTTATAATAACTCCAGGTTTTTTTTGTTCTCACATGAAATTTTCCAGAGTTTCTAATCAGTAGTTTTTCTCCAACTACCATTCCATTTGTAGTTGGGTGATACAGATATGTAGATTTTCAAGTTACAAATATCCACAGTATGATAAAAATACAGTGAATACAGTTTTTAAAATTATTACAATAAATTGTCATAATAAATACACATTGCCTTTGTCCCTCCTCACTTTGAACATACTCTCCCGCATCATTTTTGCCATTTTTGATACCTTCTTTCACAAATATCTTTAGTTGCTGTATTGTAATGTTGTGAATTGAATCAAAACATTTACTTTTCAAGGTCATTTTGACGCTGGCAAAGAGCTGGAAGTTGTACAGCACCCAATCCAGTGAACAACATGGATGACGACACACTGCAATGCTTTTACTCATCAGACTGCCTTCCCAGTGGGTGGCAACTGGCAGTAGCATTTACTGTATTTTTGATCATGCCTTGTAAAGACACTCACAAAAGAGGACTAGAAGAATTGGTTTAGAAATTGGTGAGAATAATGGGATAAGTGTTTGAAGTAAAGGGGATTATTTTGAGGAAGGAGTAATTTCAATAAATCTTTTTACTATAATAATTCTTTTAAAACTTAAAGTCATTTCTTTCAGATACCAGCAATTGAACTCATGACTTCATGCTTGCCAGGCAGGCTGTGCCACTTCACTACAGCCCCAGCTCAGTTACTGTATTTTTTTTTATCAGACCTCATAATCCTTTCCTAGGGTATACTGTAGGATGCCTCAAGTTACTGTGTATGCATGGTAAATAACTCCTAATATGAGACAGCAAACAAAATGCATATATAATCAATTCAGAAAAATGTTTAGGAGTTTCCATAAACATGTTTTCATAAATGCATGGTGCTTGCCAACCTGCCTGACTTGAGGACTTGCTATAGCAACCAGAAATCCTCTCAGCAGCTTTGGCACTCTGCATTCTTAGATCTTTCACAAGAAATATTATTGTCTTGTCTGAGCTTGTTATCTTAAAGCATGGTACTACTAAAGCCAAGGTGGAGAATTAAAGCATACACATTGGTCAAAAAAGTCTCTCTTCCAAGGCAATTTATCCATTCATTCAATTCATTCATTCAAAAATATTTACCAAATATCTGCCATTTGCAAGGTACAATTGTATGTGCCAGATATAAAGTAGGAAAACAAATGGATAAACACCAAACAAACCCAAAAATCAAGCCAACAGCCCCCCTCAGAAAAACACAACCAATTCAAAAGTGACAAAAAATATCAAAAAATGTCTTAGTGATATCCACAGTCTGATGTGAGGGATAGGGAAGTAAATGCTAAGTAAGCAACAAGTTAATATACATGTACGTACAGATAGGGCAACAGGTGCAGTGGAGACAAAGGAGCAAGGAAAGAGGAGAGCTGCTATGCTAAGGTGATAAGAAAATGTCCCTTGATGTGATGAAACTGAACAGAGATGTGCATGTATTGAATAAGAAAATCTGTAGATAACTCCATGGGAGAATGTTTCAATCAGTGTAGTAGGTGCAGTCACTGAATTGGGAGATTTCTTGGCAGCATCAGGAAGTAAGGAGACCTCTATGATTGGAGTGGAGCACTCAAAAGAAGATTGGTAGTTTAGGAAATCAGAGAGGAAGACAGACCTGTGTGGGCAGGGTCTTGGATGCCATTGTAAGGCTTTTAGGTTATGTATTTATCACAACCCTGGGAGTTGAACCCAGGGCCTTCACACTGAACTACATCTCCAGTCCCTTTATAATTTTTTTTTATCTTGAGATAGGATTTCACTAATTTGCCCATGTTGGGGTCATAGTTGTTATTCACCTGCCTCAGATTCCCAGAGTGCTGGGATTATAGGCACGCACTGCTGCACCTGGCTGGAGTTTAGATTTCATTCTGATGAGATGGGAAGCCAATGTGGGGTTTTGCAGAGAAGGGTAATACGAGTTGATCTACATTTTAGAAAAGATCATTTTGGTTTTAGGGACTGCAGGAAGTCAAGAGAGAAGGGAGACCAGTTAGGACGTGATTGCAACAATACAGTGAAAGGGGATGACGATTTAAGGCAGGTGGCAACTTAGAGAATCTGTCAACAGACTAGGGTTGTTTTTAGCAACAAAGTGAATGGAATTTGCTGATGGAATAATGTGAAGTATGAGTGAATTAAAAGATGATAACTCTCAGGTTTTTCTCATGAGCTTTCAAAAATGAAGCCAGCATTTTCTCATTGGGAAAGACTGAAAGATAAAAGGATGGACAAGTCTCTCTCTCACTCTTTCACTCTCTCTGTCTCTGTCTCAGTCTCTGTCTCTCTTTTTCTCTCTGTGTGCAAACCATGTAGAATAGAGTTCTCATCATGTTAATTTTGGATTTCTCTGAGACACCTAGGTGGATATGTCAAGTAGGCAATTGGATATAAATAGTAAAATCCTTTCATAGACTTCAGAGTTCAAGGGGATGTGGGCTAAAGATATAATTGGAGAATTATCAACATATAGATGGACTATAGTTGTCGTGTGGCTGAATGAGGTCAGCCAGGAAGTTAACTTGGATAAAAAGATGACAAAGGACTGAGCCCTAGGATAATCCAGTGTCAGAGTTGGGAAAGATGGTGGGAGAGGACTGGAACTTGTGTGCTTAGGGCATTTAATAAGAATGAGGAGGAGGGCAACCCACTTGAGACCCCTTCTGTCTCTCTGCTAGACAGAAGCTTTCTCTTAATAAATATATTCTTCTCTTAACCTCCATTGTTCCTAAAATTCATTCTTCGATTTTGGAGAACACAAATGTGTACTGGACATCTAGTAGGTTTGGAGTTTCATTCCCCTGTATCATTTGGAGAACTTGCACCCAGATCTCCGGACAGAGACTTAAAACTGTACGCCTACCCAAGATAAAAACGCCTGGTGTCTGCCTAGTGTCCATCAAGGGCCCCTAGATAGAACGTCTGCAGAGAATCTCTGACTGCCAGTCAACAACTATGACCCTCTTCAGCCCAAAGAAGCCAGATCAGTCATCTCCCATTAGTCACTCATGGCAGTCTGGGCTACTTCTTCAGAGCAGGAAATGTTACATGCAGCTGAGTTAGAAATATTATGGGCAGTCAGACAGGGCTGGGGCCTTGAAGGAGCCAGGAAGAAGACCAGATGCCTTGCAACCTTGGAGAAGACAGACACCTCTGCTGAGGGCCAGATCTCAAGACAAAAGGCAAAACACATGCAGCCACACCCAAAATATAAACATCAGGGATATTCTAAATAGGTAATGATAGGTTTTTAAGCCACATAAACCTGCCACATCCTCATGGCGGTGGTTCAACATGACAAGGAGGCCATAAGACACCTTATCAATTTTCTTCCTCCGGTGCACAAGCCCTGAAATAGGCTTCCTGTCTTTCCTTCTGGTGTGCCAAAGATTCCCCAATCTCCCAACCTGCACACACTAACATGTAATCCATCACTGTCAGCTAACCAGACCCGTCCCCAAAAAGGTAATCTTTATAAGCAACCCCCAATCCTTTGTCCAGTGACAGAGCTCCTGCCTTCTCAGTGCATGTGTCTCTCCCGTGCCTGCATTAAAGGTCTTTCTGTTCTTTTTCTCCTTTCTAGGCCTTTAGATTGAGTGCCAAAAATACTCAGAGTCATCATCCCAACCCCCTACAGAAAGAATCACTGCTCTTTAAGCATGTCTGCTTGGTTCATGATTTGCTTCCCCATTTGTTCCTGATTTAATCAATTTTACCTGAACAATTAATCTTATTGGTTGACCATAGTTCTGCTCCACCTCATGCCCACCTGCCTTGCCAGTTCCCATTTTTCCCCATTTTGAACCTGTCTTATCTTGTGGTTTTGCTCTATAAAAGTCCCTAGAAAAGACAGTCTTTGGCAACCCACTTGAGACCCCTTTTGTCTCTTTCCCAGATAGAAGCTTTCTTTTCTCTCAATAAATACGTTCTGCTAAAAAAAAAAAAAAGAAAAGAAAAGAAAGAAAGAAAGAAAGAAAGAAATAAAGAAAGAAAGAAAAGAATAAGGAGGAATCACTAGCCAGGTTGGAGAAGGAGAAACAACAGGATACTGGGAGAAAATAAACTCAAGATGGAGGAACTCCTCAGCTAAGTCAAATACTTCTGATAGGCCATATAAAATGAGAACTGAAAATTGACAGTTGGATGTGGTGATGGGGAAGTCATTGGCGACTGTGTTTGTTCTGGTAATGTGATAAGGAGAAAACATCTCCTACTAAAGAAAGAACAGAAGGGAGATAGTGACTACTGATGGAGATCTATTGGGGTTTTGTTACAAAGGGAGCTGAAAAATGGGGCACTAACTTAGGGTAATACAGGGTAAAGAGAGATTTTGAAGTTCAAATTAGGGTTTATCATGTTATGTTTGCATATTGATGGGGCCAATCAACAGAGAGAGGAAAATTAATGATGCTGGAGAGACAGGAAATAATGAATGCTTTAAGTGGGCAAGAGGCATTATAGGGCTTCAATGTGAGAGATTTCATTTATCCACGCCAAAAAGTTAAATGAGTATCTACCATGTACCAC
Organism: Dolichotis patagonum; assembly: GCA_004027295.1. Classification (NCBI taxonomy): domain Eukaryota; kingdom Metazoa; phylum Chordata; class Mammalia; order Rodentia; family Caviidae; genus Dolichotis; species Dolichotis patagonum. The sequence continues at coordinate 56,837 of PVJX010002199.1, read as the reverse complement.
ACAACAGCCAAATCCTGGGGACAGAGATGAATAAAATGTTGCTTCTGTTATCAAAGAGGTCATTTTCTTGAGGAAGAGAAACAAGCACTGTCTTTAACTAATACCTTCCATTTACTGTATAAAATAATAATGTTAGCAAAATGTACCAAGGGATCTCCTGGGGGGCTGTTTTCACTATGGCATCCTGATTCTTGGGGTACTATGTCACTGTACCACAAGGGACTCAACATCTTTCTTATCACTATGCGTTGACATTTCCTGGATTGTATTACTGAATAGATGAAGCCGGGCAAGAGTTCTGAGTATGACTTGGGGCTGTGGCTACACAGATACCATCAAGGGAAGCAATTTAAGATGTGTTTGGGAGGTAAAATCAACAGTACGGGTGAAGGGGCAACCTGGGGTAATGTAAAGAGTGAGGGTCATACATAGTCAACTCCAGTATCTTGGAAGAGAAACGAATTTCTAATTGGTAGCTTAGATGGTAGATAAGAGAAACCCAGGACTTCTTTTTTTCTTTTTTTGGTGGTACTAGAGATAGAACCGAGGGCCTTGTGCATGCTGGTCAAGTGTTCTACCACTGAGCTAAATCCTCAGACTCTTTCCTTAAAAAAGTTAAGGCCTTATAAACACTTGATGCTTTCAGAAATATTTAAAAGGAGCTATGTATTTCTTTACATCATAAAAAGTCAGACGTGGTCTCTAGATGATGTCACAAATACCAAAGCAAAATAAAAGACTAATAAAATTCTAGAGTAACTGGGACACTACATAAGAAACTTAAAAAGGAAAGATAAAAAAACAAACATAGAACTAGTGTTGATGATTTCACTTTCCTATAGCATAGTTTGAGAAATTCAATGAAAATTAATTGGAACACTAGAGTTACTGTTCACAGGGGTGCCAGTCTTTGTGGGCTTTATAAAAATATTGTGAAGAGCAGGGGTTTTAGGAAAAGAGAATGCAGCTGAACTAGAAATCTAGTTAACTTCTCTGAGCAGAAAGACTCGCAGTGCCATGAAGCATGTTTCAAGCTTTCCACTCAAATGCTTCTGCCCCCTGAGGGATGAGGACAAGCAGCCCTCAATGGCAGATGAGCAAAGGCCCTTTCTGTGCATCAAGTTGCAAATAAGAAATTTCCTTGAAGTCTGACATTTTAACTTAACACTTAGGCAAATTTTAGATGCCATTCCTTAAAGTGTCCATTTTCTTTCATATGAAAAAGATGAAGTCTATTTTCTCGGCCACCCAGCCCTGCTCCAGATCACTGATAACACTGGAAAGATGCCATGCTTCATCTAATTACTATGACGGCATCACTGCATTCTGCCACATAACCCTGGGTATGTTTAGAAGACCAAGAAAAGAGAAAACAACACAGAACAAAGTTTCAGGAGGCTTGAATTCTTTTATTTCAGATCTACATTTAGTCTAAAAATTTTATTTACACCCTACTTATTTCCAAGAGGAATCTGGAATAGCCGTGAGACATTTGTAAAATTGCAAGTGCTTTGATTTTATTATTTATAAAACTAAAGAGATTGTTCTACATGGCCTCTGAAGTGCCTTCTAACAAAGTAAAAGTCTGGCTGCTCTTGGTCCAAATAGACTATTAGCAGTAGATAGTTGCATTGAATGTATATCAGCAGATCAATTAACATCTTGGAAAAACAGTATTTTTTCCATCTTGAGTCATGATGGAAGCAGTGAATTAAAGAAAACACCAACTTTGGGAGATGATTAGAGGATAGGAGCCATAACCTTGAGATATGGTTAGAACATAGGAGCCATATATTTAGCATTTACCATAACAAGAGTTCGCTGCCTGAGAATTGGAATTGTTACTTTCTACCGAACAGTCTCAATCCTCCACGACATCCTCATCAAGCCACAGACAAACTCCCACCGCAGCAGATGGAATCATTTGGCTGTAGAATAATCACATAGAGATGGGATGCTGAACATGGTGGGGATGGTCCACGCAGGAGAAGACCTATCTGGGACACACTTGCTTGAAGTGGTGAGAGCAAACTGGCAGAACTGGGGTGGAAGGGAGGCTCTGTTTAACACCATCTCCCTGGTACTTTTCTCCCTGGATAGAATATCTTGAAAAGCTTGACACCAATAATGCTGAGGTTTCTGGATTCTGAGATGGTACTGTCATCTCCTATCAGCATTCTCAAAGGAGCAAATAGTTTAGAATCAGAAATTCAGAGTACATGATGCTTTATGTAATGAGAAATTTGATCATACAGTGTTCCCTTGAAACAAAAAAATCACCCTGCAGGAGTTGTCTCCAAAATGGAAGGAAACCACTGGCAAAATCAATAAGAAATATGGATTTATAGTGAAGCATGAGGTTTTGGAAATAGCTGGATTTTTAAATTTTATTTACTTGTTTCCAGAAACCTGGCAGACCTGCTAACCCTTTGCATAGGTGCTTGGGTACATTCTAGGTCTCCTAGTTTATGCTGAACTTGTCAGTGGATGGTAGAGGAGATTTTTTTCCATGTCTCCTATTTCCACCCCCAGATCATACTTCTTTTTATAAGATGGAGCCTACTTTTGCTGAAATAAGGATATCAACACTATTTGAAAAGACCTTTATAAAATGTATCATATAAGACATGATGTGTGAATCCCATGCTAAAAACTAAAAGCCAATATTACCCGCTTATAAATTCTAATTCTAAATTTTAATTCTTCAATTGGCTGAATGGTTTTGGGCAAGTCATTTAACCTCTCTGAATCGATTTCTTCATCTATAAAATATACATAATACTTTTGTGTCTCATGGGACCAATTAGTTACAAACCCACATGGTAGTTGCATACTGCATTGAAAATGCCTCGTTCAAACTCCAACATTCTATAAATAGCATTCTGGCTTGCCATAATGAGAGACTGTATCATTAGTGTCCTGTCTCATCTGCAGAGCTGGTGAAATTAGGACATGGACCATGAATAGGTTGCCCAAGACTTGGAGTTAGACAACAGGAAAGGAAGCCTTTGTCTAAAAGCTCTTTATTTCCTGGAGGAATACTGTTGTATATCCTGAGAATTGAGGGGGAGCCCTCAACCACACTGACAGCTAATTTGAACCTGTTAGAATAGCTCCAGAGATTCCAGCAGATAAACAGGCACTGGCCTGCTCATCTGTAAATGCTCTTCAAATTGGTCGAAATAAATCCTCAACAGTTGATTTTCTAACCTGGTTCTCAGGCATTCAGTGCCAGCCTGTAGTCTGGCATTATAAGGAATTTTCCAGTCTGTTGGACAGAAGTCATCCTGATCCTGTCACTGTGGTAGAAAGGACAGCAAGTATAGAGACAGGATCTGAGAAGGCAGGAAGCGTTCTGAGGCCTAAGAGAAGTGGAATCCTGTGGTAGCAAGTCTGAGAGATGAAAAGGATTTCTGAGAGCTCCAAAATGTAGGCCATCCCCAAGAAAGGGGCCATTCTTGGCCTGGGAACTCAAAGGTGGATATGAATAGTATGTCTGGTCCTTCTGGACTGGATTCATTACTGCAGCAGGATAGGGCAGATGGACCATTTCAGGGCCAGGAAAGGGAGCCTGCCCCCTACTGGGATAGACTAAGGGCTGAGGATTGGACTGAGTTGCAGTAGTGGAGAAAGGCGGTCTCATCTGAGGGTAAATCATGCCGTTCAGGCAGGGCACAGCTATTGTAGAGTGCAGCTGAAGAAGATAGCTCCAGTAGGCGGCCCAAGATAAAGAAGTATTCAAGTGTCCATGATGGTCTGCTGCCCTCAGGATTCTGGGTCTTGTAATGTTTACAGTTCTAATAAGAGGTCATAAGTCTATTGATGAGGAGCAGAAATGAGTTATTTAGCCCAAAGCAAATTTTGGGGTAAAGCCTTCCGTAAAAAAGAAATGTGTTTGTGGCAGGGGGTGTGGTGTAAGACAGGGTCAGGAAGGAAAGGTGTGCTAGAGTTCCTGGAACTGGGGCAGTATGACAGGTCTAGATTAATAATAATAGACTGTTCTTGTATTTAATTTGAAATTATTTAGAAGGACATGAGTATCCTTTTATCTTCTGGACAGTTACAACAACTTCAGCAACTCGTTGTCTGGTTGCCCCTGTGAGTTTACGATCACAGCCACATGCCGGAGTGTGATGTACATGTCAAGGCACAAGCCTGCGGTGTCCACTTGCTTCAAAGCTTTAAAAATAACTTTTAAAAATAAAAATAATCTTCAGCAATTTGTTTCACTTTTACCTCAACATAAGAATGGTTTTATTTTGTGAGACATGAAAGATAAATCTTTATATTTAGAAATCATTTGGTAGAGAGGCTTGTAGAATAAATTTTGATTGACTTAATTTAAAAAATCAATTAAAAATCAATTAAAAATTGATTTTTTCTCCTTTTCCAGCTCTTGAAGAACTAGCACATGAATCCAGATTAGATGGCATAATATATATTTTTGAACAAAAAGCTTTACTTGCTAGGCTGCATCTATCCCTGAATATCTCAGCCATTCTTGATTCCTCTCTCTTACTGTCAAATCAACTGTTTGCCTGTTTTCTCCACTTTTCTGCCACAGTAGCTCTCACTCTTCTTCTGTCCACCACTACAGACCGGTCAGCCCTCCTGCTTATCGTGCCCCCAGCCCAGCACCACCACAGTCAAAGAAACACTGTGCACATCCTAGTATGACGCTGTGCAGCTACTAGCATTCTGTACAGAATAAAGTCCAAACCTTGCAGGACATTCAAGGTACTGGTCCTAATTAATCTTTCTAACTTCATTTGTACCTCTCTCTTCTATTTGTACCTCTCTCTTCTATTCTTGACACACCAGCCCTGCGCCTCCAGCAATGTCCCTGTTTTCTGGATATGCTCTGCACTATTATTGTTTTCATGCTTCCTTTGGAACCTGTGGTTTCCTCTGCCTAGAAGTTTTCTTAGAGTTTTTGTACCCATGGACCTTTTCAGCTCATAATGGAATGACTGGTGCCAGTTGCACTTCAGTGACACCTTCTCTGACTCCCACAGTCAGAGTTACACAGTATCTTCCTGGTGCTCCATGCCTTTGAGGACCTCTGTGGTATAAACTGCTACTGATACTGCTTGTGACGATTTGTTGTGAGCCCATCTCTGCTCCTGACTGAGAGTTGCAAAATCAAGAGGCTATTTCTGGCTGGCTCACCTTTGCTTCCTATCTATTGTCTCAACCTCCAAGATCTAATACTATCCCTGATATGCAGCAGAAACTCAACAAACACTTGTTAGCTTAAAGAATGAAGGGTTATGTGATATTATATGAGCCCTGAAATTTTGCTTTCTCAACTTACTTCATGCTTATTAAGGTGAAATTTCTCTTTCAACTTACTGACACTTTGATCTCTGTTCTTGGTCATCACTCCCTTTTGACACCAAACTAATAGTACAATAGTACAATATATGTTGAAGATTTACTCTCCAAGTTATGCGACAAAGCCTGAGGGTCCTAGGCCTTTTGCCAAGCACAAATAGGTTTCCAGAAGGTGTGGACTAAAGTGCCTGCCAGTGAAAATGCTTATCCCTTCTCCCTCCTTCTGTTGTTTTTCTTAGCAATCACTGCTGTAAAGAGTTCCCTCTAATTTTTTAGCTTAAACTTTTCATTAGATACAGGCCATTTCTCCATGTCTCCTCATCTTTTGAGACTGTAAATTATCCTGTTACTTCGTTTGCAATGGGAACATGTTTATTTTCTGTGATGAGAGCTCTCCTGAGCCTTCCTTTTTCTTAGCTACATAAAGTTAACTTCCTAGGTGGAAAATTAAGGACAGATTACAAGCAGGCTGGGAACCAGGCTCAGTCACTGCAGGTGCCACCTACTCAGCCTCTTTCTGTTCAGCCATCCGAGAGGTGTAACTGCTGGGCCAGCCCTGCACTGGGCTGCTCTACCCCTGCCTTTCCCGATCTGGACAGAGAGTGGAGAGTCCCTTTCTCCATCAGGATCTGGCTGGTGTCTGATCCTCAGCTTTCTAGACTCTCCCTTTCCCCTACCCCTACCCTCAGCTGCCTACCATCTCCTCCCACACCGAGGCTAGCAGCCACTGTGCTCCAAGACTCCCCCTCCTTCCAGCACTGCCTCTCAGTTTCCATAGCAACAGAAAATGTTGGTGGGAAGCAAAGATGCTGAACTGCAACTAGTGTTGGGGCTGGGAGGAGGCGGTGAAATGTGGGCCTCTCTGGGACCTGCAGAGTGAGGGGAAGGGGAGCATTCTGGGGAAGGTGGGAAGGAAACCCCATGAGAAGGCCTCACAGGAGAAGATGACAAAGCTCAAGAGAAAGGTGCCTTGGCAAGCAGAGGTCACTTTGGTTAGAAAAATAAACTAGGAGAAGCAAAGAGGAAATACTTATAAAAAGTAATGGAGAATTCTATATATAATGGTTGAGTGAAGGGTTATTTTAAGCATAAAACTGGGAATGATGATTTCATTTTGAAGGGTGAGTCGCAGAAGGCAAGCAGTATGGTGACAAACAGGGGTGGTGGTGGCTGTAGAGCGTGATAATAATATGTAGAAAACAATAATGATAATGAACTTTGTTTTGTGAATTAGTACCTCCACCTCTTAACCATGTATTACTTATTTTCTCTGAGTCTTTGTTTGCTCATCTGCTCATCTACTGAAATGGAATTAACACTGTCTACCTGAAAAAGTTGTTACAAGGGTCAAGAAAAACAAAGCACATGAAGTAGCCAGTCACAGTCCTTGAGGCTGATTTTATTTATTTATTTATTTAATTTTAAATCATTGTTCAAAGCTGGACAAATGGTATTTCAAATGGGCCTTGGAACTAGAAGTTTAACTTAGAATCCACTGAACACTGCACTGTTGCATGTTTTCTTTTTGTATTATTCAGTGTTGTGTACTTCTTAAGTGTATGGTATAGTGCTGACAAGTACCTAAGCACATGGTGTCATGGCAATGCTTAGTTAGCACAAGCCCTTGGGTAATATGACCAGGAACCACCCCGTTCCTCCAAATCACCTTTCCAAATGACCTCTCTGCTGTCCACAGACACTTCCGGTGATAACATGCATTTCCTCTCCTATATAGCCACAAAAATGTGGGCCTCAAATCCCTTCCTTTCTCTTCTCTTCCTTAGTTCAAGAGGTTGCTGAAAAAAATAATATGCCATGTCCACAGTCTTGAGGACAGTCCACCAGTAGTTTCTGAATGAATATCTGTGTCAGTGTTTCCTTCAGGACTCTGAGACAAGAAAGGCTAAAAAGTTGTGGCTGACTACAGATGCCTACAACCCCTACACTCCAGGCTGTGTCTTTGCTGCCTTAGAGGAAGGGGTCAGACTGCGCAGTGACCGCCCTTCTCCGTCACCTGAAATGGGGAAGTAACAGCAACGGTGGTAACAAAACACTGAGTTTACTATTCCAAGTGTTGTACATGGATGGACCTGTATACACCTCTTCTTGTCTCAGTGGGATTAGTATGTCGTTGTTATCATGTGGAAACAGAAGCACAGGACGTCCAGGAATGTATCCAAGGTAACGTTGTGTGTATCAAGCTGGGATTTGAATACAGGCAGAATCTACCTCTCAATGATTATGCCATGTCACTTCTCCATAGAAGTATCTGGGCGCCTCTGGAACTTCGGCTGGAGGATATCACTGCTGATTTTTGTAGACAATCTTTTTTCCTCACTTGGTACCATTTAATGAATGCAGAAGCAACACACAACTGTACTCCCAGTTTCTATTCTGTGTGTTCTGAGCTGATTAGTTTATCTTTTTTTAAAAAATCTTAGAGTCCAGTAAAAAGCCTGAAAAGGAATGGCATGATCTCACAGTGAAGATCACTGGAGTTTTTCTCCTGTGGATATAAGAGATTTCAATAAGTTTCCAGAAGTCAGAAAGACGGGCAAAATATTGACTGAGGCAGTAGGACAGAAGCAGTGTCAGACTGAGGTATTTGCCTCAAATCAAAAATTGGAACCACCCTCAGAGTTTTTAGTCTGGGAGAATGAAGATACAATGGAGGAAAAAACTAAGAAATGGGGCAGAATGTGGGACCTTTTCCCCACACTTTAAGGTCTGTGTGTGCAGAGTTGCCTCCCTACCTTTGATACCTCTGTGCTCAAACTCCCCTCCCCTGTCAAAAAGGAAATGATATTTTCAAAATATTTCCTGGAGAACCACAACAGTTATGCGGGGGGATCTAGGATACTGATCATCATGGGGCTTGTTGCTCACTACAACATGGAGCCTGAAAGTAGAGAAAATGCACTTCCAGTTTGCTTTTCTGTTGCTGCTTTCGGAAATAGGAACAAAAACCACACATCACTAGTCATTGGAGGATGGCCTGCAGTGCTATCAAGGAAGACCACATTATAAACACAACAGAAGAGCTAACTCTAGACAATTCCAAAATAGAAACAAATAATCTCTGACTGGTATACTTGACTGATTCAAAACAATGCCACATATGAGAAAAAGAAAATCATTCAGAGGAAAAGGAATAGAGGAGAAAGAGCTTTGTGATATTAAAAATATCCCTGCTTATTTTTAACAATTAATGTAAAGATTGAAAGCAATCACTTAAATGACAAGATAAAAATAAAGAGATGGAAAATGTGAGTGAACAGCTAAGAAACACTGAGGAATAACTGGGGAAGTGCAGCATCTGCCTGGTAGGAAGGAGTTCGTAGGAAAATAAGAGAGAGAAACGATCAAAGGAATTTCCCAAAATGCATCTTTATGTTTAAAGTGTTTAACAAGGGTGAAACAGGATGAAAAAGATAACAACTTAGTCACATTTTAGTGACATGTCAGGACACAGAGGATAAAGAGAAGATCCTGAAATTTCCAAGGAGGGAAAAAGGTCACCTATAAAGGAACTGACATCAGATTTCCCATCCACATCACATGTTCCAAGACAAAGGAAAAATGCCCGCCAAACTCTGAAAAAAGTTAGATTCAACCTAAAATCACATCCTCAAACACAGCTTCAATCAGCCATGGGGGAACAGTTTAGACAACTGTGGATTCCCTAGCACTTAGAAATCTACCTCTCCTGTGTTTCTCAGATACTTCTTTTTAAAAACATTGTTCGAGTGTGTGCTCCAGCAATATGAGAAATCAAGTAAAGAGAAAAAAAATCCAAGGCATAGTGAGTTTACTTCAGGGTGGAATGTAATGAAGGGAGTCCCAGAACAGTGCCCTGAGCGGCTGTCTCAGAGAAGTCCAGCCTGGGACAGCAGCTGGAAAGGAGAGGTCTGTGGAAAAAAGCAGACCAGAAAAACAGAAGACATGATGGAGATTTTGGAAACCTACAGATAAAATAGAGGCAAAGATATTACAAAAGGAAAAGTAATCAGAAATAGGAAAAAAATCAAACAATTAGTAAAAGTGAATAAAAAGTGGGCTTGGGATATAGTTTCACGATAGCATGACGTGACCCTGGGTTCTAAGCTCAGGACTGCAAAGTCAATCAAAGACATACATATAAATAAATAAAAAGTAAGTTCCAGGTAACTTTCAAGTTTTCTGCTTAGACAAATGTGAGTGGCAGTCACTACCATCATCATCGATGCCCACCCTCATTCTGGGCCCTGGTATGGAGCTGTCACCAATGAAAAACTTTTGCACACCCCAGGAGGGGTATGGAGGCAGAGAAAATCCTGGACCTCAAGCGGCTGTTGCAGAAACAGATAAAGAGGGCTTCAATGCCACAGAGTAGAGGCGTCCTTGTTTGGTGACATACGGGTCTCTGATGTTACGGGTGAAAAAGCCAAAAAAGAAGGCAGTGGAATTTCACGCCAGCACTGCCTTGGAGTCAAAATTAAGTTGATATAAAATACAAAAAAGTAACGTTTGATAGCAGCTGACTTTGTGGGTTAATTCAGTCTGCAGCCATTGTAGATGAAGGCAGTTGGAAGACAGATGAGATGACAGTATCAATCCTTATCTGTCCTATCAGGATGCCAGAAAATATCATCTAAAATTGATAAAGTGAATACTGGGTAAATCTGTGTCATACGGAAATGGTTACCAGAAGGAGTAAGTACAAGAATGTTTATGGAATTAGCTCCGGAGAGGGGCCAAGGGGTGTGGAGAAGGATGCAGGATACGGACTGCATTTATTTGTGTGCTTTTTCTGATGTTTAAAAAGTATTACATATTACTTCAAAATTATTGCCTTTAAAAAGTGTGCTCCTTCTTGTCCATATCATTGTCCTGAATGTCACTGCCATGGTTAGTTGTTTAAATTGTCTATGAGATTATTGTTCCACTGTCTATGTAAACCACATATTTAAGAAGGCAAGGTTAGGAATCAAATGCTTAACCTGCCATGGGCATCCACTCTCCCCCTGCCAAGCCCCTTCCCTGTTCTCTTTTCCAACAGTACTCTTGAAGACGCAAGGAGAAAGACTCCAGTTAGCACGGTCATTGTCCTGGTAGTGGGGTAACAGGAAGCAGAGCAGCCTTAATTTTTCACATCTGGGCTTTGGCTCTGAAGGCTGCTATTGAAATGGTAAGCTCTGATTACAGCTTTTCAGGGGGCACTGTTTTCTTTGTGCTGGAGAATAGCCTTGTGAATTAGTATCAATAAAATGTTTTCTAACAGGATCTCCGACACCAGAAGTCCCCACTGATGCCAGAGTAATTACCACCCTGGACTCCTGGCCTTGTCAGGTAGCACAGATAATCACCTGCAGCCACAGGTGGATGATTAGTCAGTCAGTCAACAGACAATGAGTGTTCCCTGGGAGGTTCTGTGGGGGTGATGGGAGAGGAGAAGACCCTGCAATGTCCCTTCCCATGGTACTTCAAACTCAAAGGTGCAGATGGGTGGGTGATATATATATATATATATATATATATATATTCTTGAGTACACAGAAAGGGCTATAGAGATCCAAGTTAGAGGAGAAGAAGATGGCTCTTCCCCCATTTCACCCATGCTGACCAATGTTGTGTGTGTCACTTTCTTCATTTTTGGCACACATGCTGGACCTGGATAGCACTGGATAGTTCACTGTACATTCCATATATCTCCATGTTAATCACATGCTCTTTCATTGATCTGAAAGCTGCTCCTATCTCTCAGGCCTTGTTAGTCTGTGAATCTTACTCATCTATCGAGAATTCGTGTAAACTTGATCTCTTCTGTGGAGCTTGACCTGAGTCACTCACTTGTAGTTCTAGTCAGCTATAGTGCTGAAGGATTTGTTTTCATGTCCGTCTCTTCTGTAGTTTGGGAGATTTGTGAAAGAAAGGATGACGCATTATTATTCTAAAATAATTAAGATAGCAATATGTGTAATGCACTTGGCATCATAGTGTCCGGAATAGAAGCATGACAAAAACGTTCATCATCGTCATCGTCATCACCATCATCATCATCGTCGTCTCATCACTGATCTCTGTATTCAGGGGCCTTGTATAATGTCTGGCACATTACAGTCACCAGGAAGCAGATATTTCTTCATCTGAATTCTTGAAACACCTCAGATGAGCTGAGTTTTGTTGCCGGGGAGGCTGACAGGCATTTTGGCAGGGACCCTGCTTGCAGAGTGGCAGGAAAGGTGATTGCTTCAGGTATTCACAACTGAGAACAGTGAATATCTTTGAAATAGCAAAGGCCCTAGTGGGCAAAGGAATACACTTTTGGAGGATGGGAGGATATTCCAGATATTATGAAGCTATTGAAAACAGATCTGCTGTTGGCTGTGAGACTGTATCAGCCCTCAGGAAGAGGAGCTTTTTTGGAGAAACACCTAATGTAACTCCAGCAACTTCATATTTTTGAGCATCATCTAGAAATAGATGGTTAATCAGCCTCAGACAGATGTTTCCTTGCTCATCTTCCTTTGCTGCCTGCATGTGTGAAGTGCACGTGTGTGCTGCCATCTGGATGAGCCTATCTGGGCACAGCAACGGGTCATTAAGCTGTCTTTCCATCTGGGCATGTGTAGTATATGAGCCACAATTTTGCAGGGTAGGAAACATTTTCACTCACAGAAGCATTGCATGATCCCTCGGATTACTGCCAGACCAGAATCACCTTTGCTTTTCAAACACTATCTGCTTTGACATCTCACCATCTTTGTTTACAACTGTATTCAATCTTACATCATTCAGCTTATTTCTTGTATCATTTACCTCATTCACACAAATGCTACTGACACCTACTTCCTCCAGAGAGTCTTTCCTGATTACTCTGGCTCACAGACATCTCTTCCTTTTGGTTATAAGCAATTATAGATTTCTTTTTCCCATAGTTAAGTTCTATGCTGTGAAAACATTTATATAGTTGACTTTGATCACTCTTTGAATGTGTATTGTAATTTGGTGGGTAAAAATGCTGGTCTTAGCTCCCTAGGAGATGTTTAGGCAGATCCTGTAATAATCTTCTCTGTAGTCCTTTCTAAAATTGGCATTTAGAAGAGTATAGTAGATACTCAATTCATTTCCTGAGGAATGAATGGAAAAATCTCCCAGGAACCCATTCAAAAATATTCTCCTATGAACCCCTTTCCATAGGTTTATCTACTTTTTACTTTAGATTTCCAGCACATGCAAAAGAATGAAAAATGCAGATCTGAAACACATAGATTTAAATTTTAAATGCTACAACACATTTGTTAATACACTGCATAGCTTAAATGCAAGTTTAGGTTAGTTATCCTTGAGGATGAAACTAGACTCTTGAGTATTCAAATATTCTTATACAATTATCATAATGTGAGTAAGTATAGTTAGGGGAACACTGTAAAATGACTGAGTGTCCCTGGGTATGTTTCCCCTGGAAGGAACACAGTCTAGTTCTGTAGAAGTCCCACAGTGTTGTACCAATAGCACATACACAGCAGGGCCACTGTAAGCCTGAAACGTTTATTTCTTTGGATACGTAACTAGTAAAATACTCAAGGTCTGCAGCGAGTAAGGGTAAATTAGAGTGACATAACTTTGCAGCATCCTTCAGAGTTATTTGAAAGAAGGTCACTGAGATAGGGGGTTTGGGATATTTTGGTGTTGCTAGAATAATTCATGTAAGCTTTATTCTTGCACCATATGTATTATGAGAGCAAGAACAATGAAGCCTTATGCCAATTTCTGTGTACCAACTGGGCTCCTTCACTGGTTAACCAGCAATTCTAAAGTGATTTGCCAGCTAAACTGTAAGCACTCTTGTCACATGTGTGATTCATTGCTTACTGGAATCACAGGGCAAGCCTTAATCTAATTCCTAACATCACCTTATGAATTAGGTACCATCTCCTTTACAATGAGAAATTGATGTTCACAAAGGTTAAGTGACCAGCTTAAAAGCTCACACAAGCAGGCCAGGAAGTCAGATAACAAAAGCAATTCTGTGCCTTATGGTGTCATGGTCCTTCCAACTCTTGTTGAGCATGACTTTCTTTTCTATATAAACCAAGTGATTAAAAATCTCAAATGAGCCCTCATCATGGTTCCGTAATGCTATTCCATTCTAGTAGTAAATTCTTCCTTTCTAAGAGGACTTTTTAAAGTCCTGTCCTATGCAATATGTCTTTTGTGGCTCTGATTTTACAGAAGTTCTTGTTGCACTCTTAAGTGGCTTCTATTTTGCCAAACCCAGTAGTTATTTTTCTAGTCTCATGTCACTTGATTTTTCATGAGCAATCTACACAATTGGTCACCTTCCCATGGAACAGAGTGTGAAGGATCAGAAGAACATATAGGTGCTAAGGAACTTGTTGAGTATCAGTGATGTCACTTAAGGTGAATGTGTGGTCTGAGGGTTCAGGTCCGACTATGAAACTGAAGGGCAAGCCCACAAATATGGACACTTTTAAGAAGTCTGGTTATTAAGGAAGACAAGCAAGTAGGTATAGTCTAGAGCAGACAGAGAACTGAAGGAGGGTTTAAAAAAAAAGATGCTATATCCTAACTTACTTAGAGGTTGCAGAGAAGGCTTACCAAATTTCGAACCATATATGCAAGAACTAAACATAGAATCTATTTATTCTGTCTTCCAGATTGAGATAATGTATATGTAAGAGTTTTTAAAACTGTAAAGCACAATAAAAATTTAATTTGGTTTTCTTCTTTCCCTTATATCAAAATTACTTACAGGAAGTCATTGGGTTGCATTTTTTGACTAAACAACAAATCCATCTTCCCATTTCCCCCCAAAATAACCTTGTTATTCATTCAGCAGTTCTTAAATGATTCAATTGATCAGAATGATCTTTTGCTTATTTCCTTTCGAAAGAGTGAGGGATTTCTGGAGTTGCTGTTTGCCAGCCTGAATGTTACTATTAATTTGTTCTAGAGTAGCAGATAACTGGACATGCTATCTCATTATGTAGGCCTGATGAATACTAAGTGTTCAGCTCTCTCTTTACAGCATTACTCTTTTCTGATAAAAGAGTGTGTAATAGAGTTGCTGTCAAATAAACTTGAGATACTTTAGTTTCTTGGCCTTGAATTCCAAAATCTTCAAACTCTAGAAGAACAAAACTAATTCTTCCTGCCACCCGTCTACACAGGTGTTGGCTTAAAAACACAAGACATACCCCCAAAGCTATTTGTATGAATTCTAATCATTTTGCTTGGTCTGAGAGAAAGTTAAAGTATTTACAACCTGAGATTTTGTGGATTTAAGGAGCAGAAATCAATGTTCTGATGTTCAGAGTTCTATTCTAACCAAAGACGTATGCAAAACATTCATTTAAATTTTCTCCCCTTCTTTCATGTGGACTCTATCACGCATAAAGAGAGTTGTAGGGCTCTTGTTTCTCAATACTGTTGTAGATCACAAGAATCTCATAAATGGACAATTTCCAGAGAGTGAACAATACTCACAGGCTAGTTAGGTAGTCTAACATGTACACAATACTCACAGGCTAGTTAGGTAGTCTAACATGAAGTCAGGAGCATGCCTGCTAAGTCCTATGTATGCTATTGTTACTATGTTTGTCTAGCCTGAGTGTTTTTATGGATAAGTATTTGTAGCCATTTATGGTGATAACTCATTGCACCTTTAAAGGGTTATTACTGAAGGACAAATCATGTCTTCCCTGAACACTGCTACTTCTAAGTGCACTGACTTCTGTAGGCATTGAAGGACTACACTCAGAATGTCCCATGGTCAGAGGACAAATGACCGGGAAGATCATCAGTATTTTTATGATGCTGTGTAGGGTGAGAACATTCCTAGGCTGGACTATCTGATCTTTGAATGAGGTAGATGTTTTCTTCTTCTCATCTCTGCTCTCGGTACCTTTCTGAATCCTCATCTCCCAAAGAACAAGGAAATTTATGTGCTTTTGTTTGTGGAGATCCATACCTTTTCAACTCATCCAGATATGCTGCAAGCAACTCTTGGAAACTTTTTCCTTTGGATTCAGATTGACTTGGATTTGAGGCTTGAGTGCTTTGGGCCAGATATGTAGTATCTCTATCACTAAAGTTTGTCATTTGTAAAAAAAATAGGAATAATATGCTTCATAACATTTGTGGGAGAAGTAATAATAATGTTTGTAAAAAATATGCAGGAGTTACAATATTCAATTGATTATATTTTTTTCTATAAAATATTACTTGCTAATCATCTATTTCCTTGGGGCTCTTATTTCAGATGGTCATTGACTATAAGAGTGTCAAGCGAAAGAATGTTTTTATGAATATTAATTATTTGGTGACAAGCAGAAACTGCAAAATAAAACACAGGGCTACAGATGTAGAAGTTCTCAGTTCCGGCTTTGCTGGTCTTATATTAATTAACAATATGATACATGGTTACTTCCTTATGAAAAACTGTAAGTTATCAAAAAGCTTGCATTTATCATCAATGGAAGAATAACAGTAGAGTGTTTAGACATTTAAAATCTCATGTAAACATCAAGTATACAGATTTCATTTAATTAGGCAAGTATTTACCTAGTGACTATCATGAAATATGCTCAGCAATAGAATGGCTAATAAAGGATATACCCACACATGTTTATTGAGGAGCTTTAGGAGCTGAATTGTGTCACCCCTAAATTTATATTTTGAGGACCTAACCTAAATATCTGTATGAGGCAAAAGAGAAAGAATACTTTGGAATGTGATTTGACTGGGAAATAGGGTCTTTACAGAGAGAACCTAGTTAAAATGAGGTCATTAGGATGGGTCCCAATCCAATGTGACTGTGCTCTTTATCAGAAGAAGAAATGTGGGTATGGACACCCACAGAGGGAAAACAATGTAAAAACACAGGAAGAAGATGGCCATCTGCAAGGTGGTAGGCGCAGAACAGATCCTTTCCTCATGGTCATCAGAAGAACCAACCTTGACTCGGACATCGTCTCCAGAACCGGAGATGACCGTGAGCAAAGGGGAAGTGCGTAGTTGTTGGACAAGAGAGTCCCATCCTGGTTACAGCAGGGGCGGTTCTCCTGGAGAAGCACAGGGGAGGATGAGCAAAGCTGATAAGTATTAAGATAAAGAAGTCCTTCAAAGGACCCG
This sequence comes from Dolichotis patagonum, assembly GCA_004027295.1. Lineage (NCBI taxonomy): Eukaryota > Metazoa > Chordata > Mammalia > Rodentia > Caviidae > Dolichotis > Dolichotis patagonum. The sequence continues at coordinate 40,367 of PVJX010002199.1, read as the reverse complement.
AAGTATGACAAACTGAGTGGAGCCAGTACCTTTTCTAGTGTCTGCAATATAGAAGTGGCTCTTGGGAAATATTTGTTGCATAAATTAAGAGATTAATGATGAAACTGTATGATTTTACTGAATTGAGCAGGGATGTTTTGGTCCAAGAAGTTTCGTTCTACCATCCTGTCTCTGCTAGGGTTTTATGAAACTGTTGAATCTCATTCTCTTCATTTATAAATATGGAGATACTAATATTTACTGACAGATTGATGGTAAGAATTATATGAGACAATTTACCTAAAACTGTACAGAACTTTCAAACCCCATTCAATCAATATTTATTGAGAAACTACTATATTCCAGGCACTGTGATAGGTTTTATGAACACAAAGATAAATAATCCAGTTTCTACTATTAAGAAACTCCTTTTCTAGGGTAGAAGCAGATATCTGAAGAGATAAAATAATTGCCATGCAATATAATAAGGACTAGCAGTGGGCTAAAAACAGGGTGCCATGGGTACACTGAGAAGGGGCCATATGCCAACCAAATGACAGGATAGTATTAGGGAATATTTCCTAGAGAAATGATACTTAAGCTGATTCATGAACAATAATAAACAATTAGGTGAAGATGGAGGAAAAAGGGATTCTACACAGAGGGACTAACAGATTTCCTTTGCAGCTGTGTTTTTCTAGTTCCTATGCCTGTGCAATTCCCTTTCCAAAAATATTCTTTGGTCTGCTTAGTTAGAGAAAAACACTCTTGCTGGCTCTCATCAGACTCTTGAAGGCTGGCTCTTGCTCTAAATGTCCTCTGTTACTGGCTGGGCTATCTTTAAAAGAAGCTTTCAGGAGCTCTGTGTGAAGTCATCTACCTGATTTCCCCACTCCCTTCCTCCTGCCTTCTCTTCTTTCTTCCTACCCTACTACCTTATTTGTTTCCTTCTTCTTCCTTTGACTGGACATTGTGTCTACATGTGTAAATCATGTGCTGGACCCAGAGATACAGGTAATGAAAGTGTATTTCCAACTCTTGGGGAGCTCAAATTTCAGAGAAGGCAGAAAACTATAGCCCATTGATCTTAGCTGCCCATTTTTATAAAGTTTTACTAGAAACACAACCACACTGATATTGTCTGTGACTTTTTACATGCAACAACAGCAGAGCTGCAGAGCTGCAGAAAAAGACAATGTGGTCTGCAATGTCTAAATTATTTAATATGTGGTCTTCTACAGAGAAAGTTTGCTAAACCCCATTCTAGTGTTTGTGTATGCAGAGGTGGAGGGGTAAACAGACAAGTACATGGATGATGCAATTTAATAAATTTTAAGACAGGGTACTCTAGAAGACGGGATCTTAACCCATATTAGGGCAGTCAGGAGAGAACCGAGAATTACGACCACGGAAAAATAAAACAAATTAAGATGTGTTATATATTTGTACCAACTGCCCACAATGAAAGCAATATTATGTACTGTAAACATGGGCTAATAGAAAAAAGAAGTTACAACTAAACTAAGAACTAAATAGTTAAGAGGGAAGAAAGATGATTCTTGGCAGAGAGTCACATGTGCAAGAGCCAGGCACTGTAAGAAAAGTATGCAGTTCCCTACTGCACTAGAGGAAGTGGTAAGAGATACAGCTAGGGAATTAGGTGGGATCAGGTCATAAGGGATTCTGAATAGAGAATTTGGAAATAAATTACTATCTCCTGTAGGTGACTGAGAACCTATGCAGTATTTTAAGCAAGATAGTGCTAAAGCACTCAGACTGCAGTAACGGTTAACATTTGTTAGGCATTCTATACCAGATCTGTGCTAGTGCATTGCATGAATATTCTTATACGAAAATGAGTATTGGGTAGTTGTACAGCACTGGAAATCAGGTAGAAAGAGGTGAAGCAAAGAGAATAAACACAAATCCCAGGGAACCATCCCTAGGGAATAGAGGCATAGAGTGCCAGTCATATTTAGGGGTATGAAGAGGATTGGGAAAATAGAGGTGACTGGAAAGGCAGGGAAATTGCCACTGAACCCAAACAGGAAGTAAATAACACCAAGGAGGGGATAGAGGAAGATCAGATACAGGAGGAGATAGAGGAAGATTAGGTAAAGAGGCATAGAGAAGTGAAGTGAGAAAGAAAGTGGGTACAGATTTGTCAAGAAGGAGACCATGGCTGTTTTAAAACAGAACACTGTTAGCAGGAAAGTTGCAGACAGGCTGGATTACAAAGAGGTTAAAGGGGTGACTGGAAGTGGGAAAGTGGAGGTCACCACACTGCACACTTGCTGGAGACACGTCTGCTTTTAAAGAAGAAAAGGAGTGTGTTTCTGGCTGGTTTCCTTAAAGTTAGTCAGCAGTTCAGCAGTTTTAGTTACTTTTCTGACTCATAAGGTAAATTCCTCATTCCAAATATCTGGTCACTTGAAGCAATTCTAAGGATCAAATTATGCAAATATGCTGCATGACTAAATTAAAGGCCCATTCATGGGAGTACTAGTAATGGGAGTTACATTCCTGCAGTATTAGAAAATGGGGCACTCAATTTCTGTGCTTAAAAATCTAATCAGAGTAACTTCCAGAGGAAGGAAAAAGCTCTTTTCTATAAGAATTGTAGCTAATGTTTTCCCTACAAGCCTTTTTTTCTACATGGTCATTTCTACCCATGTCCTCATTTCCAACTTTCTGCTGCATGAGCAATCAGTATTCTTCCAAGGCTAATGGGATACACAAGGGCAATTAATAGGTCTGCCAGCATCAGTGTTATACTCTGCATCTTATAGGAGCTCAAAATATTAAATAACCACCCAAAAGAATATTCCTTCTAGATCCCTCATTAGATTGATTTTACAGATGAGTAAACCAAATCGTAGAAAAGCAAGACTGTGCAAATGAGAAGTCACTTTAGTTCTCTCTCCCACCACTGCCAGGCTGTTGTTGCCTATTACATTTGTAATTAAGCTGTTGTCCAGATAAAGAATCACTCTCTTTTGGCACTGACTTTTAGATACCAACAGATTTTATATGTCAGCAGTTGAAAAAATTTACATGCTTTTTTTTTTTTCCAAAAGTGGGTTTGTAACTGTTGTCCTAAATGGATTTGGAGAGGTACAGCTGCGTGTGAGAAAGAAGGGCACCCACTCCACTCAAAACCGAGACCACTTCAGAAACAGGGAAGTGGAGGGAATGGGACGGGTATTATTCTCTTATGCCTTTGATCTCAGTAATCTCATAAAATTTTCTTAAATAATATAACAATATTTACCCTTTAGAGACATTTATTTTCCTATTTTACAAGTTTAACTTCTTACTTTGATCATGATATGCTACTAAGATATCTAAATGATAATTTTATCAGACCAGTTTAAATGGTGTTCTTATATATAAGCAAAGCTATATAAAAGTGGAAAAGTGCTAAAGTCCATTAGCTCATAAAATGCATTGCTGAAATGGAGGAGGAAGTTTCAATTAAACATGTACTTATAAGTTCAATCTTGCTCAAATCTTGTGTTCAAATGGATGACATCTAAGAGCTCTGTGGTTCCATTTCAGTGTCTAATAGGCACTACTCACTTTGACCTCCAGCAAGTCCTTTATGAATGCTTTCCAAGCAAGTGACAAAAACAACAACTCATGTAGAGCTGTTGGTATTATTTTTATATCTTACTTTGTATAGGCTCCATTTCCAACATTTTAGTAACAGTCAAATCATCCAATGCCAACAGAAGATGCTAATAAAATGAGTTGGTATAATTCCATTCTTCCCCCTTTTTTGTTAGCATTTATAAATATATAACTATTGGCTAGTTATCATGGTGAAGCTATGAGTCAGTCCTCCTCAAAGTAATATAAGGAAGGATATATATATATATATATATATATATATATATATATATAACTTTACTTAACTTATATCTATCTATCTATCTATCTAGATATAGATATCAGTGCTTCAGATTAAACTCAGGGCTTTGTGCATACTAGACAAGTGCCAGCCCAGTATAAATATGTCTTAATATGTCTAGAGACTATAAATCTGCTGTAACACTGCTAATGTTTGGATATTACATTTATTTTCCTTCAGTTTGCACTATGACAGGTTTTACATCTTCTATTACCTACTGTAATTTAATGCTATAAAAATTCTTGCTAGTAAGCACGTACGGTAAATGATGATGATTATATGGAAAGACAAGGGACAAGAGCCCTGTGATATCATGTGTGAGTGCATGTACAACATTCGTGCATGCACATGAAGGAACATGTGTGACATGTATGCAAATGAAACGCAAGGTCTGAGAAAAATACTACATTTTTTTTGAGGATGAGGATCATTTCTTGTTCACTGTTACATCCCTAGTTCTTGACACTGTACCTGGCACATAGCAAATTTTACGTTGCATGAAAGTGTGAGGGTTACTAGTATTCCAGGTTCCCACTGGCAAAACCAGGATTTCACTTAAAAAGGAGACTAGAGGTCCACCTACAGCAATCTGTTGTGTATTTGGTTTTCTACAGACTATATTCTATGCACACAGTACATGCTAGGGGTTATAAGAAAGGCAAGGCAATTGAACACTCAGAACTTGGACTTGAGGAGCTTCCAGTTTAGTTGGGGAGATAGGATAAGCATAAGTGAAGACTTAACTCCTAGTTCCAGAGAAAGAGTAATGGCATGAGAAATGTACATGAGTGCAGGCTGCTATGGACAGGAGTCCTTAAGGAAAGCTATGTAAATAAGGCAAAAATTGCATTAATCCTTTAAAAATAAAAGATGGAGGAGGGGATAGTACAGAAGGAGGGAAGACAGAGACAAAGGAGCAATAGAGAGATAGGAATAGATGGCTCGAGACTTAAAATTTAGGAAGCAGTCATTAGACTTAGAAAAAAATGGTGGAAGAAACAAAGATAGCAAGGAAATAGTTAAGCATGTATTTTTCTGTATAATGATCACTTCATACCTAAAATTTCTGCTGCAGAAAAAAAAGTAATGTTGAAACTAAAACTTAGCTGCACTGTATATGCTGCAAACTTGGGGAAAAGCAGTGAGATATATGTCAGAGGACCACTGTAGATGTGTCTCAGCAGGAGGAGTGATGACACATGACTTTGGAGGGGAGGGTCAGGCTGGGTAAGACCCCGGGAAGACTTAAGACACAAGATTCTATTTTGTAATGGCTGTGATTTCAACACAGACCTCACTGTGAGCTGAGTTACTTTTATAGCTTAGGTGAGCTGAGTTACTTTTATAGCTATTTTTGTACCAATTTCCATTTATTGAATATTTTTAAGGATTCATAAGGGTCTAATCTGTGTGTACAACTATTCTTCAAACAAGAATGAAATGCAGAAAGCAAATGTTCAGAATTTTAAGTCAAAGATATGAAAAATTATTTTATACATCTATAAAATCAAGGTTAAGTGTTAAGAATGTCAAGGAATAACAATAATTAGATGTTTAAAAGTAAGTGAATGTATAGAAGGGAGTTCATTTTTAATGCTGTTTAGGAATTGATGTAAGTAATTTATATAAAAGTTAATCATAGCCACAGAGATAAAACACCTTTATGTTGTTTTTATATGAGCACACATAGAACTGATCTAGTAAAACATTTTCTAATGCTTTCAAAAATACTTTACTCTGAAAGTTACTTATACAGACCCTTCAAACTCAAATTCATTAATGAAATAATGATTGATGAAAAGTTAGCTCCCAAGAATTTCCTAAATAAAGCATATCTATGTATAGATGTACCATGACGCTTCAAACAACATTAAATATATCCTCTTGATGTCTACTGTCTTGTTCTAAAGAGCTAATCGGACCAGCACTACATCATAGTTAATAGGACTGTGGTGCTTGTTGCTTAGGCAACAGGATGAATAAATGCAGGTCAGAATGTGCTTCAAGAAAAACAAAAGCTAGAATGTGATATCAAGTGGAAACTAAGCAGTCCTAACAGATATTTTATCACAGTAATGAAGAATGTTTCTTAAAGTGGGCCAATTATATTAGTGTACTTTAAGTTTATAAGTTTATGAGGAAACTAGATTATGGAAATCAATAAATAATTTTATAAAGGGAGAGATTAATTTCTGTTGATACTAGTGGCAAATAAATGGGGTATAACAGCATGCAAAGTACTAATTGATGACATCATTTTATGATTTGCTTCATTTTCGTAAAATGTAGAGATAAGGAGAAAAACTAAAGATGCTGAAATGCATAATAAACACACATAATGACGAAATGACTTAGTTCCTCTAATTCTTAATATCATCTGTTTAGTGTCCTAAACCTGCCTTGATTCTACTCTCGACCTTCTAAGACTTTCACAGAAATCTGAGAACTTTCACTTCTTTCCTGTTTTCCTATTTTGATACCCACAATATCTCTTCTATCTACACTGTGACAGTACTTGATAAACACAAGAAAAATAACAACAGCATATCTCATTATTTTTAAAAAAATGCTCATAAAGGGTTATGAATGCACTATTATTTCAAGTTCACATGCCTCACTACATTTACGACTTTTTAAAAAAATCTTGTAGGCATATACATGTTTGGGGAAGAAGCAGAAGTTTAAGGATTTAAATAATCTTCAAATTTTTAATAGTCAAGTCAAGGTTAGAGAAAAATCATTTCAAATGGCAATAAAAAGATCTGACTAGCCTTAAGTTTTGTTCTGATCAGTTCTGGTATTTGCAAACTGCAGGTGTCAGCCCCTGCATGTTATTTAAGCACAGCTATTAATTATTCCTACTAACAATCTGTCTGCTACATGCCTGTGTAGGTTTCTGTCAATTTAGGGGTCAGTGATAAATAAGTGTTGGGACCTAGGAAAAGTAACAGGGCTGTGACGTAGTCCACAAGGGAAGCTGATGAGCACTGGGGGCGGTTTGGAAATGATTAGAAAGCTAGACTGTCTTCTGCACGCCCCCCTTCCTCTTTCCTCACCCACATGCATCCCAGTGGGAAGTTTGCACACGCCAGGTTTAGACTGCATGTAGACCAGGATTCAGAACTACAGAATATACTTAGTACATCAACCCCTCTCTGAAACACTGACGGCTAATTGACCCAAATGTTTGTCCTCCACCTAAAGAAACAAACAAAAAATACTTCCTTGCTCTTCAATCAGCATGTGTAAGTGAATGCTCTCCATAACTGACCACCTGAAACACTTTGCTAATGAGCTGAAGGTCGTTCACATGATTTAAACTGCTTATTGAACAGTTATCGGGGAAAAATGATCTTCACAGCACCAACATAACAAATTGTCTAATTAATCACTAAATGTTGACGCTCAAGTGAAATGACATGTTTTAGGAATCAAGCATTAGCTGAAGAGTGATACAATCTAACTGGGTATTCTAAGATTGCAGACTTATAAAAACACACACGCGAAGAATGACAGGGAGAATAGAAATGTTACTCTTCTTTCACTGCCTATAAATAGTACTCTCCTGCTTCATTCACAGAACACACATGTATACGGATGCATCAGATCTCATTTTTCAGCAAGTGTCTATATGGACACAGCAAGTTCAGTCCTGAGGGCATCCAATTTTCTGATGCAGTTACACACATAAAAACTGATCGGTTTCGGTGCGAACCAGGCTGCCTCTGAGCCATGTAAGACACATAGGAAGCAAAGACAGACAAAAGGCAGCTCCGTGGACACAGAGAGCATCTTACCATGAACTGCACATTGTCAAATCCATTAGCCATCAGGTGGTTCTCGTACTGAGGTAGCCCAATACTTTCCAACCATTGTCCCACTGTTTGGACAGGGCATCTGGGTCCTGTAAGAGGATGAAGAGGGAAGCGTTTAAGCAGGGAGTAGCCGTCCACGGGGTAATAGCGGTAGTCCTGGGCTGAGAGGTGGCATTGCCACATCATGCTCCTGGGAAAGTTGCTATCAAAGGAGCCCGCCAGCTTGACAGATTAATATTCGCAGCGAGAGAGCAAAGTCAGAAGTAAAACATAGTTTGCCAGGCAGGCTGTGGAGTCTGACTTGATCCTAGCTCCACATTTCTTACATATTAATCTTTACTACCGACCAGTACGTCACACAGCCCCCAGAACCAGGCAGCAGAAGAAGGCATATCAAGCTGTCAGCTTAGGCTGGTCCGCGTTCTGTGTGATTGTTGGAGTACTCCACAATGAGCGATGCACGGCCAGCAGCCAGAATTCTTTTTATCAAGTACTCCTACACTCATCAGTATGCAGCTCCATGCTCCTTGCTCCCCCTCGCTCGCTCCCCTTCATTACCCAGCCCAGGCTACACCTCGCATTTTCAATAATAGCCATCAGATAAGGCAGATTTTTTTTGTCTGCAAGCTGTAAGCCTGCTGCTGCTGCTCCCTCCTACACACCCATCCAAGCGTCAATCTTGAATGATGAGAGCAGTCAAAACAAATGCAGAAAATAGCAAGACTCAAAAGCAAACCAAAGTGCTTAAATATGAATTGAATCTTCATACTGGTTATACATTACCGGGCTATTTGTTGTGGAATTTTACCTTTTAAAAGACACCAGGAAATGCAAAGCTTAAACTATAGCTTATAACAGAGCTCACTACAGGTTCCCTTTTCCCTTTCTTTTTTGCTTTTCCTTTCTTCTTCTTTTTAAAATGTGGCACAGATAAGGTTTGGGGATCTAAAGCTTTACAGTGTTTAGAGCATAATTACTCTTTTGCTTTACCATGCTGTCTCAAAACGAACCTCTCTGAGATATTTTTCTTTCCTTTTTGAATTACTGCAACATACAGAAACTGCATCGTAATCTTGAAGTCAAGATAATTTGTTCCTCATTTGCTAGGGCTTCTTCCAAACAAAAATATTATTAGACATGAGAAATCCTTTCCCTGCCTGATATTTATAACCCTATCTACCAGGGTTACCATTTTAAAATAGTTATAAAGGTAACATTAACTGAGTAGACTTTTTTTTTTAATACAGAAAGGGAGCCTCATTCTCCAAAAATAATTCAAGAATAACAGATGCAAATGTCTGTGTTTTACTGAATGGAAGACATACTAACTTATTTAATAATTAAGAGAAACCAGAGACTAATAATAGAATCCACAGGACTATATCATCAGAAGAATAGGTTCTGAAAACTGGGAGGGAGCTCACAGAAAGGTGAATCAAACCTCTCTCCAAAGGTAGGAATCCCTTGTAGCAATGAAGAACATCATTCAACTTCTGCTTGGATACTGCCTGTGATGGAGTCCTAACCACTCATCAGAAAGCCTCTATTTAGTAGAAAAATATTTTACTTCCTACCTTACTCCCGCTGTCTAGCTCCAGCTTTGCCTTTCGAGTCATGCAGATTAAGAATGGTGCCTCTTTTGCATAAAGTGCTTTAAAAATTAAAGATAACCTCTCACCTCCCCGCACACCCCAAACAGCACCTGGCATATAGTAAGTGCCCAAGAAATACTTATTGAATAAATGAAGTATCACATTTCTTCTTCTCCTAACTCTCATCTTTCCATTCCCTTTCCCTTTTTAAGGGCACCGTCAATCTCATCTGCATAGACATTAACCCTCAAGCCATCTCGTACCTCTCCACTGCTAACATCAGTCCCCAAATTTCAGTCATCCTTGTCACAGTGCCTGCCACCCATGCTCTACATTCTACGTCCTATTTTATGTTTGTGGAACCTCCATCTATTTTGATTTTGCTCTCTTTTTTTAGGTTTGAAATTCGCCCTCAAGTCTCTGAATTCTTTATTTTTTTTAAAATAAGTTGAAACTGGTCCTACTGCAACAAGACTTCTGTATTGGTCTTCCTACCTTTAATATTTTAAAAAATTGAATATATACACATAGGTGTCAGACAATTCTCCAACACACAGTTTTGATGAGTATTCCCTGCTTCAAATATCCTTCTGTGATTAATTTTTTTTTACTGTCATAATAAACTCCCAGTTCCTTTGGTGACATTTGGGGGGCTTCATGATGAATCCATATCACCTAACCTTATCCCTCCTTTCAAGATATCCCTTCCACAATTCTCCAGCAGGGAGAATACTTGTTTTAAAACCTCATCCTTTATGAAACCTTTTCTAATGTCTTTCCCAATAGGAAGACATTTCTTATTTTTTTTCTCTTAAATGACATTTTAGACATTTTTCTATAACAAATATTTTCTACCATGCCTGATAATTATTTGTGTGCAGCTCATTTCTTAAAATCAAGGAATATTCCTTGCTAACATTGCACATAGTAAGGCTTCAGTTTGCACCTGTAATGTAATCAGTTTGCACCATAATGTAATTTCATAATCCAAATTACATATGGTCTCTTATTTTCAGATTCAATTTTTTTAACCCCCTTGTAGTCTCTGAATTCTTCATGAAAAAAAGGAATATCGTTGGTTTTTACATAAAATTTTGGGGTCTAGATTTTTGGTGATTATCTGCCTTCTCATTTTGAGTAAGTATCCATGGGTAGATTTCACTGTACTTAATTAGAATTTATTCCTGATTGGTTCTATACTTGTTTATTTTGATATGCTGAAGATCAGACCTAGGATAGCATGAATACTAGGTTCTATCACTGAGCTGTACTCCCAGCCTTGTTCTAGAACTTTTTAGAAGAGCAAAGAATTTGTAAAAGTGAATGAATCACTTTTGTATGTTCTAGTTGCTCAGCATTACCTGTGTGAGAAGCTGAAAACAAGATGCTATTTGTTCCTGGCAAGCTCCAAAGCTGTTACAACAAGAAGCTAAAGGCATGTCTCAATTACAGCTTTTCTTTGGATCACATCCACAATGCTCCTCCTGATCATTTCAAGGCATGAATAGGTAAATAAGCAACAAAAACCCCGAGTAAATATGACAATAACATTTTGGCTCAGCGAGGCATAAACTAAGTGGTGAGCTCCTTAAATTCTGTCTCATTTTTAAAAATGTAAACCAGGACCAAGTGCCTAACAGAGCAATCCACAACTCGTCAAATGAGTGATTGGATATTAGAAATGGCTTCCCTAATAGTTTGACTTCTTAATAAATTGCAAGGGGGTAATATTTCAAAGTTCACACTACCACAATAAAGCATATCCTATGGAGATTATTGGTTATTAAGTACTTTGAAATCTTTCTACAGACTTTGTGATTTTCATTCTTTTAACTATTTTAAGCCTTCAGTTCCTATTTCATAAGTTGGCAAAAGGCTATAACACAGATGAAATGAGTTGGGAGAGGGTGAGGTAGTGGAAAGCAGTCAAGGAGGAGGAAAAACCAAGCCAACCAATTAACCAATCGACAAACAAGAAACAACCCAGAGACCCTGAGTCATGTTCCTGGTTAGTGATTTTGTTATATTGTCTCGTGAGTCAAACTTAACTTTGGGTCAGGCCCAAAGATCACTCTTTGGTAGTGTTTAATATATTCTTCATGTATAATATTTTCTTGGAGTCTTAAAATTCTTAAAAGATAACAACCCATTATTGGGCAGGCACCTTCATTCAATTACAACTTTAATCCCAAAAGCAAGATAAGAAGAAGAAGAGATTGACAGTTATCCAGGGCTCTGATGTCCTGAACATTGTGGTACAGATTATTATTCTCTTTTATGCTAAGGAAACTGAAGCTTAAAGAATGAAATGAAACCAGGAACTGTCTTTGGTACAGTCTTGTAAAAACATAATTCAGGAGCTCCTCTCCAAGATGGCAGTGTAAGGAGATCCACAGAGCCAACCCCAGCACAAGCATAACTGCCCAAAATAAAACGAAACAAAAGCACCCCAAAACTCTATAACTCAAAACAACAGTAAAAGGAACCTACAGAGTCTCTACAAATTGTCCTAAGACTTCATAATGAATGAAGAAATATGTATTCAGAAAACCTACTAAATCTTGGTGGAACAAAAAGAGCCTGAGGCTTGCTACCACCTCTTGCACACCCCAAAGGTGAAGCCTCCTTCCCTGCTCAGATCCCAGTCTGCGGATCACAAGAGGTAGGCCAACCTTCCCACCCTCCTCTCACTCTGACTGTAGAGATTAACTTCCTGGCAAGTGCAGCTCAGAAGTCAGGAGCTTCCTTTGTCCACCAGCGACTCTCTTCCGAACTCCCATTCATGAGGTGGAGAGTCTATCCCAATCTGAGGGGTCAGTACCTGCCTACTTCAGGGTGGAGGGTCCATGGTGGAAAGCTGAGAATACCAGAGGCTAGTGTGACTGTCCAAAGCTCAGCATAGTGCAGTGGCTCAGTGACTTTGCCTATTGGGAGAATCAGTTGTCACAACAGAAAGTTCTGAGCTGGCAATTCATGCAGCCTGAGAGTCCAGCTCAAATTGTGTACTTTAACTGTTAAAAATAGCTGCGTAATGTGGATATACCACAGTTTATTCAGTGCTTTGCTGTATCTCTAGGCTCAACCCTTTATTTTCTTAGATTCTTTTTATTTTCAGATAACTGTAGACTCACATGCAATTATGAGAGAGAGAGAGAGAGAGAGAGAGAGAGAGAAGGAGAGACAGAGAGATTCTGTATAAAAACCACCCATTCTTCCCTGGTGATACATCTTGTATAAGTAGAGTACAATATTACAAACGAGTAAGTAGCACTGATAAAGTCCACTGATTTATATAGATTCCACCTATTTTACATGCCCTCCTTTATATATATGTTTAGTCTGATGCAATTTTTATCACATGTAGCACCATCACCACATTTGAGATACAGAGACCACAACAAGAATCCTTTCTGGCAGCTTTCTATAGCCATGGGCATCTCCTCCTTCTCCTATTCCATATCATCTTGGAACTACTAATCTGTTCTTTATTTCTATGACTCTGTAATGTCAAAAGTGTTACATGAATGGAATCATATAGAGTATATCCTCCAAGAATTGACTTTTTTCATTCAGCACAATTCCCCTGAAATCCACACAAATAATTCTGTATATCAATAGTTTGCTTTTCTTTATTGTTCAGTAGCATTTCATGGTATATAAGTATACTGCAGTTTGTTTAATCACTCACTTATATGCTTCCAGAGAGGTTGTACTATTTTACATTTCTGTTAGCAATACAAGATACTCTGTAAGCAACCCTGTATCCCTACTATTCTAGTGAAATTAGATATTCAAAATATTATCTCTCTTCATTCTTTTCCTACAACCACATGTGACAGCAGAATGTTTTTTATTTACTCACTTGCCTTATTCTGATCCATTTTAGCTTTGTACAGTGGCAGTAGCATAGCCAATGAGGTTTTTTTCAAGGAGTGATTGTTGCTAGCTGATTCAGTTTTTAAATTTTGCTGGTAATCCACTAAGTAAATTTTGTTCTATTCTACTATCAGAATTCATTATAGTATTTTCCATCTACTTAATAAGTCATTTATTATATATGAAATATATATATATATATATATATATATATATATTTGGTTTATCCATTTCAATTTGGGTTTCATTATTGTAAAGATTCACTGGTTAACTCTATCTCACATCCTCATAACCATCTTTATCTCAAGATCTCCATTTTTATATGTTTTTGGTTTTGTTAAAATGTTTTCTTATACATTCAGAAAATATTTTGAAGTCAATGATAACAAAAAGTTTATCAAAATGTGTGAGGTACAGGTAAAGTGACAAATTATAGCATTAAATGCCTATATGAGAAATTAAGAGAACTTCAAATCAATAAGCTATGCATCCACCCTTAAGACATAAGAAAAAGAACAACAAGTAAAACCAAAAGTAAGCAGACATACAGAAATAAAGATCATAGAGGAAATAGAATGGAAAACAGAAAATCAATAGAAGGAAATCAATGAGCCCAATAGCTGTTCTTTGAGATGATCAGTAAAATTTATAACTTTAGACTGGCAAATCAACAACTCAGATGAAATTAAAAAGTTCACTCTTGAGAAAGTTCATAACCGAAAAGTTCTCCATCTGTGAAAGTACATTATTTGTAGTTAAAACATTTCCAAAAAGACAACTCCAGGGCTCAAGGGTTTCTGTGGTGAATTCTACCAAATATAAAAGGAAGAAATAATGTTGACCGTGCACAAATTCTTCCAGAAAATTTAAGAGATCATTTGCTAATTTTTCTACTGAGCCAAGATTATTAACACCAAATTGAGACAAAGATATTGGGCAGGAGCTAAAGCTATATGTACCAATATCCACTAGACACAGCTTCAAAGCTTTAAAACCAAATTTTGTCAAATAGTGTCTAATATATGTATTCCAGGTAATTCACTATGACCAATATTTGCTAGAGGTTTTAGCAGTACACAAATTCATGCATGATAAGTAAAAAATGTATCCAAATTAGATTACAATGTTTCTATTCATTCATGACATGATTTTCTATTATAGAATCTTATGAAATTTACATAAAAATTAGGATTAACGAGTGAGAATGGCAAGATTGTAGTACATAAATTTAACAGATACAAGCAACTGTATTTGTTTGAACTAACTACCATCAAAACTTAAAATAAAAACCCAAATACTATACTACAATACCCAAAACTACAAAATTGTAAGGAAGAAATATGCTCAAATTGTGACAGACTTTACAATTAAAATTACAAAACAGCAAGGAGAGACACCACATATAACTCAAATAAATTGGAAACATAAACTATGCTTATGGGTTGGAATAGTCAACATTATTAACATGTCAGTTCTTCCCAATACATCTATAGATTCAATGTAATCCTAATCAAAATTCCAGCAAGGACGTTTTGTCTTCACTAGAAATTGTCAATTTTATATGCAATGCAAACATTCATAATGTAATCTATCTAAATTTAACACTTTTTTAAAAGTATGGTCGTCAAGAAAATTAAGGTATTGATGTCAAGATGGACAAATGGTTCAAGAGAAAAGAACAAAGAATTCATGAACTGGCTGATACTCAGATGATCAATTAATTTTTGACAGGTGAAAAGTAAATCCATGGAGAAAGGTGAAACTTTTCAGTGAATATGCTGGAAGAGATTTACATGGGAAAAAAAAGAATTTTGGTTTATAACTTGCATCATATCTAAAAATTAGCTCAAAATATACTATTAGTCTAAATATAAAACCTAAAATGTTAAAACTTCAAGAAGAAAATTTAGAAAAACAATCAAGGAAAATCTTAAACTTAGATTGGGTAACAGAAGCATAATTATAAAAGGAAATTTGATAATTAAACTTCATCAAAATTTTAAAATGGTGCAGCTGGGGTATAACTCAGTGATAGCACACTTGCTTAACATTCTCAAGGTTCTGAGATCAGTTGCCAGAACTATGAAAAGAAAAACAAAAGAAAAAAAGTTTGAATTCTCTTTCAAAAACATTGTTAGGAGAATGAAAAATCAAACCACTAGAAGAGAACATTTATAGTTATCATTTATATCTGATAACAAACTTGCATCTGGAATACATTAAGAACTCCCAAAACTCAGTAGCAAAACCCCCAAACAAATCAATTTTTAAATGAGTACTTGCTGCATGATTCCATTATATAAAGTTTAGAGAGTACAGTCTCCTCTGTGTGACACAGAACAGATTGCTGGCTACCTGGGCATGGGAGGAACAGGATGGGAGGGACTAACAACAGGCATGAGGAAACTTTTGGGATGATACATGTGCTCATTTCTTGATTGTGCTGATGATTTTACAGCTGTATGAATTTTCAAAAGTCAAAGTACACACTTGAAAAATATACAGCTTGTTGTAGCTTGGTTATACACCAATAAATTTGGTTCAGAAAGTTTTTAAAAATGGCCAAAGGAAATGAGGAAAGATGGTGAAGGGAAGTGACTTATTTTAGAACAGTCAGCGATGCCTCTTTGAAGAACTGAAATTTGAAGAGTCTGGAGTGTAGTTAGGGAGCAAATCATGCCACTCTGTAGGAAAAGAGTTCTAGAGTGGGACAGTTAAGCCCAAAGCCCCTTTGCTGCTCTCTATTGCATTGCCCAGGGATGACGAGGAGCTATCTTAATTTTTATTTTTCCTTATGGTGCTAGGGATTGAACCCAAGGTCATGGCTAGGCAAATACTTTACTATGGAGCTAGTTACTTTTGACATGTTTTAGCATCAGTCAATCACACAGCCTGAGATGAAATGAGATGAATGTGTTCCTACACCAGGACTATTGTAATTGTCTCAAAACCTTATAGTTGGATATTATGATAGTCTGGAAACTATTATAATTGTATTAAAATGAATCCATGACTTTTTGTTTAGTTTTCCCAGCAGATTTCTCTTAAAAGTAAAAGGCAGCCAATATTCTTATTATGTTCAGAGATCTCTCGGTTGCTAGTTTCTTGGGGAGTGGGAAGATACTTCTCTTTTTACATTACTCTAGATGCCCATCACCAAGGAATCAAAAACAAAACAAAACAAAAACCAAACCAAACCAACAACAACAACAACAACAACAAAAACAAATGCTACCAAGGCTGCAGGGGAAAAGGAGCCCTTTTATATTGCCAGTGGGAATATACACTAGTGCAACCACTGTGGGGCTCGGCATGGAGACTGCTCAGAAAACTGAAACTAGGAATTCCACTTGACCCAGCTACTGCCCTTTTAGGAATTTCCTGAAAGATTTAGTCATAGGATTACAGTGATACATGTATACCCACACTTATAACAGCACAATTTATAAAAATTAAATCTCAGAAACAGCCTGTATGTCCATCAACAGGTGAATAAAATGTCACATGTATACATAACGGAGTACTTCTCTGTGATAAAGAAGGAGAAACTTGAGGCATCTGTAGATAAATGCAGGCACCTTAAGGTCGAATGTTAAGTGAATGATTCAGATGCATGGTTTCTCTTGTAGAGAAATTCAAAATATAAATAAAAAGCAAAATAAAGGATATATAATAGGAAGTGAGGAGATCTTTTTCAAATGAGAAGGGTAACAAGAGATGGAGGGGAGGGAAGGAAGAGAAAAAGAATTTAAAAATAGAGAAAGAAAAACATAGAAATATAGCTTTTCAAATTGGAAGGTGAATAAGAGGTAGAAGGGGATGGGAGGGTTAGGAGAGGAAGGAAAATATTAAGACGTGCTATTTACAGGTACACGCGTCCCATGATAAATGAAGTCATTGCATACACAAATATGTGCTAATAAAAATACACTAACAGGGGTGGGGATTTAGCTCAGTGGCACAAACACCTGCCTGGCAAGTGCGAGGTTGTGAGTTCGATTTCCCAGTACCAAAAAAACAAAAAACAAAACAACAACAACAACAAACTTTTAAAAATACATTAACAAAGAAAAGGGCCTCAGGTTCACTGCTGCTGCGTGAGGCAGTGGAGCTTGTCCTCATTTGTCCTTCTGCTCTCTGGCAAGTAAGTATGTAGCAAGAAGACCCTCACTAGACACCTGATGCCAAGGTCTTGATCTTGGAACTTCACAGCCCCTAGAATTGTGTGGGGAAAAAAAAATCCTGTTCCTTGCAAATTGCCTAGCTCAGGTATTTTGCCATATCTCATTTTATTAAATAATAGCAAACATGTTGAGCATTCACTGTGGTCAGGTTCTGTTCTAAATGTTCCACAAAGATTAACTCATTTTATTTTCATGAATTAGTGGCATGATTGCTATCATCTTTATGGAGAAGGAAAATGAGATACAGAGACATTATAAAGAATCTGAAGTGAGTTAAAGCCCAACCCCCGGAGCCAGGCTCCAGGGCTTAGGATTACAGTCACATCTCTGTCCTGCCATTCACTTCCAGCAGCACAGAGGAGAACGTGGCTTTTTGCAGGAGTGAGACTGCTCACTCACACACACTCCAGCAGGTTGATTTCAAAATGATTTTTCAGGTTTTTGTTTGTGCAGTTTATTCTCTGCCCTCCCTCTTCCTTTCATTCATTATCCTTGGCTTCTAATGTGAAAAGCAGTGAGACAAAGCAGGAGGAAGTGACCAGAGGTGGGAGAAGGGTAAATTCTATCACTTGGGTATCTTTATTTCAATGCCAACAAAGGGCTTCGCTGTGATCCTGAGACTGCAGCCTCAGTGTGGATGCCCCAGCAGGCTGGCAGGTCTGCCAGGCATGAATGCCCACACTGTGGGTCCAGGAAGACGGCTGCCTTGCTGTGAGGGGCACAGCACGGAGATTGTGCACCCAGGCTCTGGAGCCAATCAGCCTGGGTTGAACCTTGGCTCTTCTCCACTGTTTAAATACTTGCTCCTTGTATTTTTCAATGGAGCAGTAGGAAAAGTAGCATTCAACTTGGGCAAATAGCTGGATTTTTGTTGTTCTTCTGTAAAGCGAAGCAAACACACCATCTATCTTAGAGCTTTCTTGAAATTGAAATGAAATTATACTTCTGAAAAAGCATGGAGATGCAGGAAGAGCTAGTTCCTCGCCTGGGGCCTATTAGCATCTTTACTGTTAGGAGAACATATAGCTATGCTGTTTGTGTAGTTTCTCAGCCATGGAGACTGGTCTGGAGCCTTTAGGGCTTTCCCTTCCCCAGTTCTCTTTGTTTTCAACAAATAAAAATGCATGAGGTTAGCAGTCCAGCCAAGTAAGAGAGGAAAGCTGATTATACTGACAAAGGATCAGAATCCCTAAATCCGTGAGGTCACTGGGGCTTCCTCTTATCTAATGTGCACCGACTGCCAGGTTTTTAGCACCAGGGAGCCTGGTGTTTGCAAGGCAGGTAAAGGCAACGGGAAAAGAAAGAGGATAGGTCCAGGAATGGCAAGAAAAACTGGTTCCTATTCCTAGCTTCACAATTAATAAAAGGAATGATTACTTATTCCAGTAAATTTCAAATAGATGGTCTATTTTTAAAGAGCCTGGTAAAAAGTACACTAAACTTTTTAAGAAGACTATGCCCTTGTTGGGGAAAGAAACTGCTCATTCAATTAATAACTGAAGGACTCTAAATGAGCTTGGCTTCTTCCTTCACATCTTGTAGTTCAGGTAGAGGAGCTAGGAGGGAACACTGTTTACTCCTGTAGGATAGTATAAAACAGATTCTAACTAATGGCTCTGTTTTTAAGTAGGAAGTAGCAATATCTTATTTTTCCAACCCTAATTGTCCTCTGACAGTTATAAACTACATATTCACAGTCTTTATGAAGAAAAATTCACCAATAAAATTACTAGGAAAAGAGATAAGGCAGTAAAAAGGATGTTTCTACTGATAAAAGGATAGACTTTTTGAAATCCCAAAATAGATTTGTATAGCAGAAGTGGCAGACAACAGAAGAAGGAAAAAGATTAGTTGTTTCAGAAATGGTGGAATTCTGTAGGTCAACAGAGTTTTGGATTATAAAACCAATATTTAAATAGGAAAATGTCCAAGATCATACATTGGTAGTTAAATGCTAAGGAAATCAGGAGCTCAGATTTAATTTTCCCCAAAGCCTTGCATTTTATTTGGAACTAAAAACATCATGGAGTACTTAGGAAATACCAGCCTTTACTAAGCAGATCTGACAACTTATGTGCTGGGATATGGTCTAAAATAGGAAATGAAATTTAAGCCCAAAATGCTAAAATCTTCTGGCAGACAATAAAAGCATATATATATATATATACATATATATATATATATATATATGCCATACCTGATTGGAAAAAATTGTAATTCCATTGATCTAATTCTTCTTTCTCCTTCTTTGAAGGTTTCTGGTAAATGATTCCTCATTGAGGCGGTAATTAGAGGTTGAGTCACTGAGGTTCCTGTGTGACAGCCTTTGTGTTAGGCCCCCGAGGAAAGGTAATTTGTGCTGGCCTGAAGGCTCCTCTAGTTCAGTGGGCAGACAAATGTTATGCAGGATGATGAACATTATTTTGGAAATGTGTACAAGATATATAAAATATTCCAGAGAGGAAAGGGTGTTTTAATTAGTCTTGGATGGAGGTAGGCATCTGATCTGTGAGTTGAAGATTTAGTAGCGTTTGTGAGGCAGATAGATGTTAGGTATTCTAGGCAGAAGGAGCAGCACAAGTAGAGGTATGTGTAAGTAACTAAAAATGATTCATTAGCACTGGAATTCAAAGATTCTGAGTGCATATATGGAGAGGAGAATCTGTGCACATAAATGGTGCAGGATAGGAAGGCAGGAGAAAATCAAGGGACTTACGGCCAAGGTAAACAGTTACCGTTACTATTTTATTTCCTGAGAGCAGAGTGATGCGATTAAATTTTTGTTGTACAAACATCGCCTGGAAGATGGTGAACTAAACGAATACATTGAAGAAATAGGACATATAGAGACACTGGAGGCCTACAAAGCACTCCTTCTTAGAAAGTTAATAGATAAAATGACCCAACTAAATATTTCAGGGTACAGTCTCTAAAGCAGAGGAGAGTCCAGGTATCCTTGGTCACTTAGAACCTTCGCCCCTGAACAGGCTCATTGTATTTCCTGTGAAAGAGACTGAGTCTGCCCCGACTCCGCCACACAAGTTAGACCAAGGGATGTTTTGTGCCTCAGAGAAGACTTTGTCTGATGTTGCTTCAGTCACGACAAATGAACACTCTTGGATTGCCTGAAAGACAATGTTGAAATTCCAGGAGTTCTGTACATCCATTACAATGGACTGGAAAGGAAATTAATGCATGAATTTTAAACAGATGACTGCTAAGACGATTACAGAAATTGATAAATATGCAAAGTGCTCAGAAAGAGTATATAATAGGCACTGAATAATTTGTGAAAGTAACAAAAATAAATGCCAGCTAAAATATATTATTAGCTATAATATACTTATGAAAAATGCATATAATAATATTCTTTGCAATAATAATAATGTTATTTTTTCCAATTTAAACTCAAGCATGTCTTTACATTACTGTTCTTTCCCTTGAAACATGGAAATTTTGGCCTGGGGACTAGGGATGGGCAGGAGACAGGGTTTTATCTTTTTCTTTTTTATACTGTTTATTAATTTAGTAGTGCATGTTTGCAGTATATAATGCATACATTTATTTTAGGGAGTAGGCATATGTACTTAATTCTTTTTCTTCCCCTTTCCTTCCCTTCCCTCCCCTCTGTCTCTATATCCCATCCCCCTCTTTTTTTAGTTCATGTTTCTAACACAATTATATTCTTTGTGGGTAGTTAGTGCATGTACAAAACACATTTCTATTCTTCCACGTCCCTCTCTCCTATCTTCTATCTCTTAATAATATTATTATTTTAAAAATTGGCTTCTGACTCAAATTAATTTCAAATCACTACCTCTCTGAGATACTCACATGCTGTCTGAAAGCCATAGTTTTGGAAGAATTTACCAGGAAACAACGGGTCAAACTGAATACCCATTACGCTTTAATACTGTCTGACCATAGATGAGACTGAGTTCATTTATGCATCTTAGCCTGACAATTTAAACTGTTCTGAAGTCGCATGGGTAAATACTCTTTGTGATGGAGACTTGTTTACTTTCTTGATAAAAGTCAAATGGTAAGTGTGTGATTTGTATAAACAAGAGGCCTAATACTGTATTACTAAGCTGTCACTTCTATGATTAGACTACAAAATTTTGATTTCTATCATGCTAAAAGACCCTCTCCCTTACTGGCTTTGATAAAGCAAGGTGCATTGCTATGCTGAAGCCCAGTGAGTTGAGGAAAATCTCTGGTTTTCAGAAGGTTTTGACGAAACTGAAAATCTTCATTTCAAGATTAATACTTATTTCGATTTTATACTAAAATACTAAAATCTCAGGGCTAAACATTCAGTTCTGCTTCATTATCCTAACAACTATAAAATGTCTCTTTAGGTAAAATAGGATGAATTTTCAAGGAATTTGAATCTTAAATCTCCATGTATTTTTCACACCTGAGAAAATGTCAGCAATTTACACAGCAACTTAACCTATTTCATGGACAGGCATGGGCTGAAAACTATAATTTAAACCAAACCTAAAGGAAGAATAGAGCTGGCTTAGAAATCTTGAAATAACAGAAAAAATATCTTTATGCCATGATATAAACATGTAATTAGGTAATTTAATATAAGCATTGAGATTCATAATGACTCAAAGTCATGAAAGTAGAAATAGAGCTGATGCTTCTATTTTCTATTTAACTCAGAGTCAATCCTGGGACTATGTCACGAACAGTTTATTCACCTCTTAGCATCCATTGCTCTCTTTTGATAGTGCCCTAATTTCCCCAGAGGATTAATTCCCTCCCTCACTTTCAGTCTTTGTGCTTTGGAAGAATTTCCTGCACATCATCTTCGGAGATGGACACATGACTCTAATTTGGTGTGGAAAGACTAGTAAAATGGTGTCACTGTTCCCATTCCTTGATATTAATGTCTCTGTGCAATTCTCTCTGAGTACTTGTTTTTGACCAACAGAATGCCTAATACTGTATTACTAAGCTGTCACTTCTATGATTAGACTACAAAATTTTGATTTCTATCATGCTAAAAGACCCTCTCCCTTACTGGCTTTGATAAAGCAAGGTGCATTGCTATGCTGAAGCCCAGTGAGTTGAGGAAAATCTCTGGTTTTCAGAAGGTTTTGAAGAAACTGAATCTTTTTTTTAATTTTAAAGAAATTAAAAGATAACAAAATAGAAACAATATAGGATTTGGAAACAAGCTGATAAGAAATTGCACATTGTTATCTTTAAAATAGTTGCTCAGATTACAAAATAGAGGCATGCAAAAACAGATCAAACAATATAAGCGATCACAGTTTCTTTCCTTGAACTAATAGGATCAACAGTAAGTATAATTATCTTAATTATCTTGTGTGTGTGTGTGTGTGTGTGTGTGTATACATATATATTTTTCCCCTTTCTTTTTTCTTCTTTTCCCCATCCCTGTTGCTCTTTCCTTTTGAGAAGTTTTATTCGCCTTCGCGATACCTGTGCTACCTTTTGGACTAAATCTTGCCAATCCCATCAGTGAGCCTGCAAATGCATCTCTCCACAGTGCCGGCGTTGACACACTGATGAACACTTCCTTTAGGGTAAAGGCCCTGGGACAAGAACCCAGATAACTTATTCCTGGATTCCTGGCTCAGCTGCCCGCTGCCGTATATTATCATATAGCAATAAATAACTAATACTTCAGGCCACTCCTCCTCCTCTATCCAGAATGTTTGACTTGAGCCAGTTCAGGGCAACAAAATTTATACCTCTTCCTGTTACACAAACAAGGCATAAAATTATGAAGACATAAGGTTGGTGGTACAGGTAGTTTTATTTGAGTTACTTGGAACCTGAGAAAGAAACCAGCATAGAAGAGAACAGAGCACAGAAATGAGAAGAGGTGAAGGCCTAATAAGCTTTTTTGGGACCTTAGGATCAAGCCGCAACTGAATTTCAAATTTCTCTACAAGTTTCTCTTACACATTCTTTTGCAAATACACCTTTTTGCTTAAATCAGTGATAAACTATAAGATTGTGGCAATACCATCAAATGGTCATTTTATTTATTTCCTTGTCTTTGGCCTTATAAATAATATTCTACTCTCTGCAGAAAGCAGTAATTATTGATAGATCTAAGCAAACTCTTTGCCAGTGTAGGAAGTCTTTATTTCAGTAACTTAAGATCCAAAAATAATTTTTAAATAATAAAATATTAAAAATCAGCTCAGTATTTAGATACCTAGCAGGTAATGGGAAGGACAATATTGATACTACTTTGAATTCTACAGTTACCACATATTTTGTTTTATGAAATGATACACAGGTACATTTCTCAACATGTTGCTTTCTACTATGTTCAAATAACACCTCATATTATGTTAACTTCTTCCGTTAGCCAAATAACATTTAACATTTTTCATGAACATTTAGCAAAGCTTTGCAGTTAAAATTTGAGGATTTATCACAGACCAAGTGCCATTCTGTTTCATTTAATCTCTCAACAATCCTATAATGTAGGTACTTATAGAAATCCTCCTGTAGGTAAGAAAAATGGATCTTTGGAAAGGTTTTATCATCTGTCACATAGCTAGAAGTTTTCTCTTTATTTAGAAAAGTTCCTGTTATTATACTACTATGGCTGTTGTTATTTATTATTAGCATCATTGTCATTATGTGGCATGCAGAGTTCTCAGTTGTTCAGGCAATCTTACCCAAACTTCATTCATATTACTTTCCCTTTTTGTTGTATTCATCAGCTGCCTGGTCACTTCTTGCTTCCCTATTTTTATTCATGCTCTCCTCTCCACCTCTCTAGTTTCTCGTGGTCACTATCATCCTTTTTTTCTAACCGTCATGTGATGTTATTATATTGACCAGTCAAGTTTCTTCCATCTCCTAGGATACTCTCACTAGTATGTAATTTCTCTTTAAATCTCCATTATGCATTATCTGTGCCTTTTACCTGCTGCTTTTCACTTTTGGTACTGTATAATATTTATGTACATGTCACAAGTTTGTGTCAAAGTTTAAGTACTTAGATGATGGAGGCCATGCCTTTACATCTCTGTGCCCCCACAAAGTGTCTAGCAGAATGCCTTTCATAGAGTAGCTAAACCAATATTTTGAAGATGAATGATTATTGGAATTAGACATATGAGTTTTGCTTCAACAGAAAATATTTCTAGACAACTGGCCCAAGTAGTGCTTGCTTTTCCAAACAGCTGAATACAGAGATTCATTGTTGGGAGGCCTTTTGCTTAGATAAGCATAGATGACTGACGGATTCCTTTGATGTTCCCAAGATTGGAGCTGATGCCTGAAATTGAGGTTGGTTGGGTGGTTTCCTCAAGGACAAGGGACTTTTTCACTTTTTCATCTTTCTATCACTTTCAAAAAATGAACAGTTACTGATTTGAACAGAATTGGAGAAGTCATAGAATAAGAATTTCCAAGTTAAAAGTATCAGGACTCAGAACGTGATACCCCAAAGCATGATATGTTTCTAGACATGTTGGGGGCTTGGAACCAAAGGAGGGTGGGGGGGGGCCTTGCAAGTAGGCTTCTGAACTTCTCCTACACTTTCTCCCAAAGCAACACATAAAAACTAGGAAGTTCCACAGCTCTCTCCCTTTCTTCTGAAGGTCTTCATTACGTAGGTATCCCATACCCCGGGGCAAAGGAGTGTGGAAAAATCTAAATAAAGAGGCCTTGCTAAATTTCCCCATTTATTATCATCAGCTCATACCTTTTTTCTAATAATACTTCTGCTCCCTTGTCTCTTCTTCATTGAACTTAAATGGAAAAAAAATTTTTTTCCCTGGGTTTTTAGGTCTACATTTTTGAAGGCTCCAGTGTCACATAAAATACGGCTAAGTTTTCTGTGCTTTTTTTTTTTTTTTTTTTATTAACCTCTTTTCTGTTACAGAACTTTCAGCCATGGCCCTTGTGACAGGTAAGGAAAAATATTACTTTTCTCCCTGCCAAAACGAACCTTGGTGTTTCAAGTTCCCAGTGACTTGCTCTTGGAATAAAACTTTATCATTTTCCAGATCAGTGTGCTGTCTTTCTGAATCTCCAATCACTCACTGAAATGGAAATCTATGTTTTATTTCTGTAGGCCATTGTTCTAGGATATTTCAGCTTTCATCTGGGCAGTGATCAGAGAGAAGAGAACCTCCAAGTGAAAGATTTTTAAATAGTAGGTTAATGAACAAATGCATTTTACTTTAAATGCATTTTTTAAAAATACTTCAAAAAACAAAAAGTAAAAACAAAACAAAATAAAAAACAAAGATAGCTTCCACAAGAGAAAACATTTCTTTTTAAAGTAATATTGACAATTTGAAATTTGCAGATTCAAACAAATTTAATTTTTCCAGGAAAGAAAAAGACCTGTTTCCCAAGAGAAAAGTTGTTATTAATTATATGGGGTATTTAGATAGGGAAATGTGACATCCATATTTGAAGGACTTAAGGATCCCAATGATATGATGACCTTTACTACTGCTGTTATGGATGATTAGTCACATAAGAGAAGATGCATTGTAGGGAATAGTCAACAGTTGGATTTGAGTGAACACAGGGTTTCCCAAAGACTATTAATTTCTATGATATAATAAAAGGTTCAATGATCAAAGAAGGTTGGGAAGCACAAAGGCAAAGACAGTTAAATGGGTTTTTTTATTAGTATACATTCTCACTATATAATAAATACATTCACTGTGGAGAACTGGTATATACACATATTATATCTTGAGACTTTTTATTTCCTAAATGGATTTCTTTAACCTGGGTTTTTTGAACTTTGAAGTGCTAATTTTCAGGATGAATCTCTAAGGATGGGATAGCACTGATGTTTCCTGATTTTATATAGTCAAGAGCTCCTGGCTTTTTTATTAGAGTACCTTGAAGGATGGAAAATTTATGAGACACCTTTTAGGAAATTTGTGCCTAGTATTATCCAAAGACAGTTAATAGCAACATTCAATGGAAAAACAAAGGATGTAAATAAAATATATAAAATGTCAGATATGCAAAATAAACATTCTATATAAAATCAAATTTAAAAGGCATAATCTTGGAATAAAATGGGCCCTGACATCTCAAATGGGTGTTTTCTAAAGAAGAAAAAATGGTTCTATATTATTTGGACATTAATTAGCCTGTTTAGGAACTGTTTCTTCAGTAAACGAGTGCTCAGTTTTTACTTTTTTTTTTTTTTTTTTTGTATCAGGAATCAAATTCGTGACCTCATACTTGCCAGGCAGGTGCTGTACTGCTGAGCTATATCCCTGGCCCTTGTCACCTTTTTTTTTTT
>PVJX010002199.1:0-13628 GCA_004027295.1 Dolichotis patagonum | reverse complement strand
AACCTATATCAATAAGTTATCAAGCCACGAAGATTAAAGAAATAATAGAGTCACACAAATAAGGAGAAAGTTTCATGCGGGTGCAAGATTTTAATTTGACCTTCAGGACTTGATGGGATGTACTGCTTGGCTGTGTTTGAGCTCAAGTATATAGTATGTTCAGAATAAAGAAAAGATTCAAGACTCCAAGTTTACAGTAGCAAAGTTTCCTGGACCTGGAGTTAAAGATCTGAATTCCAATCCCAGCTATGATAGTGACTTTCTATGTGACCTTATGCTTCATCTTCCTTGTCTGTAGGACTCAAATGTTAATGCAAAGAACTGCACAGAATGTGCTTGTAATAAACATTTGTTTCATGAAAGAATAAATAGGTGAATGAAGGTAGGTAGACCTGAACTCTTTTGCCATTTACAAGCTGTGTGATGTTACTAGAATTACTCAGTCACCCTGAGCCTCCGGATGCTCATCACTGAAGTGAGGGTGAGAACTTACCCTTATGTCTAAGCTTGCTCTGTGGTTAAATGGAAACACTTTCTATGCAGTACTTTGCACAGTAATTAGTGCGTACTTTTCTATACATATATGACTCTTTTATAAATTGGACAATTTAAGGGTGCTCAGTAGATGTAAAATGTAGCAACTGTGTTTACAATAAAAATCATCCCTAGAACAGAAATAACAGAATCCTTAACACATAGTTGTAACCTGAAGTTTTGGGTTCAACAACTGTACCAGAATGGGATAAATGACACGAGGCATTCTACGGCACCACAAAGACTGTGGTTTAGAAGGAAATGTGCCTCTGCCTTTGATTCTTCATAAGTACCATAGATTGTTACTATTCTACATTATGTGTAAGAGAAGCAGAACTCAAAAATTACATATAGTAGTCTCTCTGGTGAATGTTAAATGTCAAACAAATTAATATAGCGAACTGAAATGTGGGCATTTTATTACAAATGTAGGTATAGCTCAGTGGTGACAGCTTCTAGAGCGAATATTGATAATGTGAACTCTTAGTCCATTTTCTGCAGCTATTCACAGAATACCACAGACCTGGTAATTCATAAACAATATAAATTTACTTGGGTCATGGCTTTGGAGGCTAGAAAAATCTGTGCTTGAGGAGTCACATCTGGCAAAGCTCTTCTTACATTCTAATAGAAGGCAGAAGGCATAACAAGGCGAAAGAACACATGTAAGAGGGAGGAAAAGAGGTCAAACACATTCTTCACAGCAAAGGAGGCCACTCCTGCAACAATGAACCTATTCCTGTGACAATGACATTAATCCTCTCCAATCACCTCTTGACGGTCCCACCTATCAGCACCACGCACTGGGGATTAAGTTTGCAACACATGAACTTTGGAAAACACAGTTAAACCATAGCATTAACTGTTCTATAACTGTATATTGTTTTGTTTTCTGTTGATAGTCAATGAGAATGCTGCGTATTGTGGGATTGCAGCACATGTAAAAGTTGTCTGGGATGGAACTCTGCAATTCCAACATGAATTTTATGATTAAAAATGTTAAAATGTGGGTTATATTCCCTTTGCCACCAAGTACAAACATAAAGCTAAAATGATTTGGAAATGTCCTCTTTTAATTTCCCTATTATAAAATGATTTGAAAATGCCCTCCTTTGATTTCCCGATTGTCTCTGACATATTTTTGGGGGGAGGTTCAATAAATCAGTAAGACACACAGATTATCTAGTGAAACTGTACCTGTGTCTCTCAATTATTTATGATTAACAAATTCACACTAGTTGGAAGATATTTTCAATCTACTTAATACTTTATGAAAGCTATGTTATCTCTTACTACAAACTAAAGTTAGTTGTAAAATTGTTTCTTTTTTTGAATTTTACATATAAATTGGCTCATTTCCAACAGCAAAAGATTAACCAGCACACAAGGCATCCTAGAAAGGAGTGCTTATATCACATTTTAAATAATTAAAAAATGTATTTAAATATATTTTGCTGAAACTAAGGTGTGACACAAACCATCTGTGAATAACATAACACTACATTTTTAAAAGTTCTTCAGAAACATATTATAGTGATTGTAGTGGTGAAAATTACTAAATTATTATAATAGTTCTATTTCTCAAATCATTAGAGTTTTGTCTCTGTAATATTTAATATAATAATACAATTTGAGTACAGTATTTTGAAAAGTTTTATAACATATTTCATATGAGAATTCCACATTCTATTCCATCCCTTGTGCAGTATTGCAGGACAGAATTTTTTTTCAATTAACCATTCACTCTGTCCTGTCTTTTAGTTTGAAGATAATTTGTCATCAGATTCTGTTTCTTTGCAGTTTTTCACATTTGCCTTTTCCTTTGATTCTCACTATTTATCTTATTGTAAATATCTTGAATATTCTTATTGCTCACACATAATAGTTGTAGATACTCTTGAACCCTTAGAACATATACCAAAATATGATACCTTAGAACTTGAGAAAATTGCAGGAGGAAAAAGTCACTCTTACCTTTCTCCTCTAAAATGCAATCATAAAAGAATTCTCTGCCTACCATACCTGAAGGTCATAAAACTCTTGTTTTAGAGGGTCCTTTTCTATAATCAGAGGACAGAAGAAGCTGAACAAACCAACCTTACTAAGCCACCACCAGTCCCTTTGTTCCTAACCATACTTCTACATGACATCTGTCCCTCTGCAGCAAGCCTGAGCATAAAAACAGTTTTTCCTAGGTCGTTGGTTCTTATTTCATTTCATTTGGTTAAACAGATTTGCTATGCTTTCTTCTTGTTAGTTTGTCTTTTCTTATAGGGGTGTTAGTCTTGAATCTTGCAGTATGTGCGATGAAAAGGCATTGCTTTTTCCCCCCTACAATACTCAACACATGGTAGCTGAATAAATTAATTACCTGACTTTCTTTCTGGTCTTTCTGTTCAGCCACTGAATCTGTCAGTAGCTAATGTAAATTCTTACATAACAGGTATTTAGTGGCTGGGCCAGTAGATTTCCAATTGGTAACTAAAAATAGGATAAAAGTTGACATCTTTGCCTTCATTTTATGTCTCCCTTATTACTTGAAAATTTTGGGTCTATTAAACTTTGGGTCAGCTCTGCAAGTAGACGTGTTAATCACTTAATGTCTGTATTACAATGTTTTCTACCTCTAAATCACCTGGCTTATCTCATCTCCCTTCAAGCCTGAGGACATTGAGATAAAAGAAGCTAAAGTAATTCTCAGGATCTGCAGGGACATCCAGTTGCCGGCTTTTACAGTGCCTAGTTCTAAACAGTCTGAAGCAACACCTGCAAGTCTCAAGTCACTATCTTGAGTGTACCTATCTTGAATTTCAGGAAAAGCAGGGAGCGAGAAGGAAAGTTGTTCATGTCATGGAGGCCAGGAAACAGAGAAAAAAGGGAGCCTAGGAATGAAATACACCCGCCCTTCCAGGTCACACACTCTGTGACTCATCTCTACTGAACAGGCCCCACCTCTTCCTGCTTAGTGATAGCACCCCATGATTTAACTGCCTTTCAAAAGCCCCATCTATGAGTTTCTAAGTCTTTGGGGGCATCGTCTAGGCATAAACCATCGCATTCAATGATAATACAAAAACCAATATATGCTAGGGAGAATGTAGGGTAAAGGAACTCTTCTACATTTCTGGTGGGAATGTAAATTAGCACAGCCACTGTGGCACTCACTATGGAGGTTCCTCAAAAAGTTAAAAATACAGCTACCATTTGATCCGGTTATATCACTCCTTGGTGAACTTGAAGAAATTAAGGTCAGCATACTATAGGGATAGTGGAATACCCTTGTTTATAACGCAAATGAGAATAGCTAAGAGGTGGAACCAGCCTACATGCCCACACATATATAAATGAATAAAGAAATGTGCCTGTATATCACTTCTCAGCTTTTTGGCTTAGATCAAGTGAAATGTGCTATACATACACAATGGAGTATTGTTCAGTCATAAAGAAGAATGAAATTTTATCATTTTCGGGAAAATGGATTTATCTGGAATTCATCATGTTCAATTAAATAAACCAGACTCAGAAACACAAATATCATATGTTTCTCTAATACACAAAATCAAAAAAAGATGATCTAAAAGTGGAAGAAGGACTGATAGACAAGAGGAAGAGAATAAGGAGGTAGGAAATGAGAGTGTAAGAGAGGGTAATGAGATAGATATGATAAAAATATATTGAAATCCAATGTTTTGTAAAATCAATAGGCACTGATAAAAGAAAAAAAAAGATTAGTTATGTGTTGAGTGGTTTTAAACTGATGTGTGGGTACATGAGTGTCATGATTCTCTTTTCTCTGCTTTTATAAATATTTGAGGTTTTCAATATTGAGAAGTTTTAAATTATTTTGGCAAAAGTATCGAAGCTTTAAAAACATTTGATTCTCAGGGCTGGGGATTTAGCTCAGCAGCATAAGCGACTGCCTGGTAAGCATGAGGTCATGAGTTTGATCCCTGGTACCAAAAAAACCCAAAAAACCAAAAAAAAAAAAAAAAACAAAAAAAAAACCCCTAGCATAAAAACATTTGATTCTTGCAATGAAATGCCCTCCCAGAAAAAAGTGGCTTGGCATAATATAGTCTCATACTTTGTTCCATAAATGCTTTATTTTAATCACCAGTCTTATTTTAATACCTAATTGGTTAAGTCAATATATGAGAGGGAGGAAAAATATCCTATAGCTTGTCAAAAATATTAAATTTTACTCATGTTATTGACTTATGTACCTCATAAGCACAGTAGTTAGCCATATAAGTCACAGAGGTCCAATAATATAATAAACATAAGTTTTTTCCTTGTATATATAAATCTCTGGTGAAAATCTACCATTTTATTGATTCACCTTTGCATTCAAATGTTTGTCAAAGATGCTGTTTTTGACCTGAACAAGCAAAACATTTCCCAAAGCACTTCAGCAGCACAATCTGTTACATTTTCAATGAGAAAAAAAAATTGGCAAGGACTACAGAAGTTACTTAAGAAAGAACTTCACAGAGAGATGAAGTACAAATGGAAATGCCACAGAAAGTGGAATGTAGGGCAAATTCCCAAGGAGATCACAAAGAAATAGCAAAAGCTTGTAGGAGTTGGGTCAAAAAGACTCAGCAGGAAACAGGATGCCACATATAAGAAACATGAAAGGAAACAGAAAAAAGAATTCTTTTACTATTTCAGGAACAAGAGAAAGCTAAATGACACACTTTGCTCCTTCAGTCAATGGATAGGGATAAGCTAATGGCTCATAATGGTAGAGATGCATATGCAATTGCTAATTTGTTCTCTTAGTATATGTTTCCATTTTTACATGCATTTTATGATCATCTTGGTGAGGAAGCACATGTACATGACACGGCTTGCTTCTTCTTCTTCTTCCCTCCCTGCCTCCCCCTCTAATTCCTCTTTATCCTCTTAAAATAAAGATGAACTTTAAGTTGAATTATTATAGTATTGATTAGAAAGTTAAAAGTTTAAGATATAAAAAGGGAAAATATTTTAAAAGTTAACCTAACAAGGTATACCATAATAATCTTGTAATTTGTATGCAAAGGTAAAGAAATACCATCCACATGTGGAATATTATGCAGCTAATAAAAATAATGCTTTCAAGAATATTTAATGAAAAGGGAATTATTTACAATGTAACAAAGTGATAGCTGTAAGATCATATTTTTTCTCTGGAATGGGATAACCAAATTTTTAACAGTAGTTTTATTCATGATACTGTTGGTAATTTTTATTTTATCTTCCTATTTACTGGATATTGTACACTGGGAATCATTTACTTTTATAAACAGATTTAACAACAAAGCAATTTAAAGTACAACTCAGTCTGCAAGAGTTTAATTCCTATTAAATAAATCACTAAAGTTCCAATAATTATCACTTTGCTATCTTTAAATGAATGTGCTTTGCTTTTATTTCCTAGCTTTTGATGTGTTGACCACTCTATGCTCAAATCCTTTGTTCCTTAGACTAGCTCAGTGATGGCAAAGCTTTTAGAGACCAAGTGCCCAAAATGCAACCCAAAATCCACTGATTTATTGCAAAGTGCTGGCACTGCAATGAAACTTGAACACTGAGGTTTTAGTTTAGAAAAAAAAAAAAACCTCACACATTAGCATCTTTTAAAGGAAAACACAATAACACATGTGCCATAGGTTTATCACTACTGCCCTAGCTGTTCTAATTTAATCATCCATCAGCTATCACTTGAACAATTACAATGACTTTCTGCTTTTCCACAAGCCATTCTGTGTATTACCATTAGCGAAACCCCGATCATATCTCTTTATTGCTTTTGCCCCTTTGAAGATTTTTCACAAATGTAGGGTAAGTTACTCAGGGCTTTCAGTTTCAAGTGATCTACAGAAAGGAAAAGGACAGCTTTTAGGGGATTTAAATAATACTCTTGCATCTCTATTTCTTAGCTGTCCTCTTTTAGGTAGTTATATCCTTTTTATAAGTAGATGAGCTTCCTTTAAGTAATAGGACATTACCTAATACCAAGCTTATAATCCTACCTAGCAACCCCAAAGCAGGAGAGAAAGCCAAGGCAAAGCTCCTAGTAGAATAGTATGAGCACACTTTAGAATAATTACTAAGACCAAGAGAGTAGGCCTGGGTCGTAGGTCCAATCTAGATAGACAGGTAATATAACATAACTGGCAGCCTATCTAGAACCCCAAGGTCAAGTTCCTCCAAAGAAAGCAGGGACACTGTAAAAGAAAAGATAAGTAAGGAGTGATGAAAAACAAATATCCGCTATAGAAGTTAACATCCAATCTTCTTAGTCCAATTTGTGCTTCCTTGGATGGGGCCATGACTACTTCTCAACCTTATTTCCTGCCTTTTACTCCCAAGAACTCTACACTCTAACCACTCTTGGATCTCTTCTGAATAAACCCCACGCTAGGCACAATAGTGGTTCCCAAAGAGGTCCAAGTCTAATCCTAGCAACCTATAAATATGCTACTTTATGTGACAAAAAGTTCACTGCAGATATGACTAAGGATAAGGGCTTTGAAATGGGGAGATTATTCTGGATTATCAAGATGGGCCCACTCTAATCATATGAGTTCAAAAACCAGAGAACTTTCCCAGATTTAGAGAACCAGAGAGTTGACAGTAAAGGAAGACGTTGACCTACCATTGTTGGCTTTGAAGATGGAGGAATGAAGCCACAAATCAAAGAATGTGGAAAAGGCTCTAGAAGCTGGAAAAGGAAAGGAAATGGACTTTACCCTGGAGCTTCCATGAAATAATACAATTCTGACATTTTGATTTTAATTCAGTGAGACTTATGTCTATTTTAGACCTGTTATAGAACTGAAAGATAGTAAATTTGTACTGTTAGCCACCAAGTCTACAGTAAATTATTACAGCAGTAACAAAAATCTAATATATAAGTTATGCTTTGACATATTTTCTCACTTTGGCACATCTTGGTTATTTCATTCAAAATGTATTACTGACTTATTGCACTCATTTCTAGTCTGTTAGGTGAATGCCTATCATTGTTCAAAACGTAATTCAGCGTTACCCCCTTGGACCTTCCTTAGTATCAAACCTAGGAAGATGTGAGTACTTCCTTCCTCAGTCCTCACTGTACTTTATGCATTGTTCCCCTACTGTACTTTAAATTGTCTCAGAATAGATACATTTCATGGAGTTACACATTTGCTTTATCCTGGGGACACCACAGGTCAAACAATGTTAGGTATACAGGAAATTTTTTAAAAATGTCTGTGAGTGCATGAGAACTCTTTGCACTGGTCACTCACTTTGCAATTTACAGGTAAGTGAGAATGAGTTGTGTTGGGACTCAGAAAATTATGCTCCAAAATACGCTGCTTTGGACTTCAAATTGATGGTTTCTGGGGAGAAGCAAAGGCAGGGAAGGACTCCTCTAAGGTTCCCTTATCTGTCTACAGGCTGGATCTGCCAGAGAGGAACACAACTGCATTTGAACTCCTTATCGAAAGTTTATTAACTCAGGAAGATTAAACTCAAATCAGAGAGGAAAAGACTGAAAAATCAAACATCAAACCTAGAGTCCACAGACAGTTCCTCTCAGAACACTGTTCTCTGGGTTTATTCATTCATTTCTCCTGAAAATCATTTATTACCCCTCCAAAATTCCCTCTGGTCCCCTCGTCTTTTCTCTCATGATGAGGCAATTTATGCTCAATCGTTGGGCTTTTTTGAGTTTTATATTTATATAGTTCCCCGACACATATGCAATGCCTTATCTCCTGTTAATTTGCCTATTGTCAGTTTGTTTCAGCAGATTCAATTACTAAACCTTCTGAGGGAAAGTTTGAATTTCCCTACTGCTTCAAGCTGAAAAATATACAGTATATTTTTAAAAAAGAAAATCAAAATAACACTATAGCTTTAACTTCCATTACCAGGAACATGTTAGAAACCAGTGGATAATAAATAGTTGAATTTCAAATTCCTTGAAAATAGCAGGCACATTTTTGTTAGATACAATCTTATCTAAATCAGTCACTAAATAATAATCTATTCCAATGATTATACTAGTTAAGTATTGGGGTAAGAAAATGGTTGTAATTCATTTTTCTTGATGTGGGAAGGCTTTGGATTAAATTTTGCACATAAAATAAATTTCAAAAATAGGGTCTTTTCTCTACTGGTATTAATTAATAATTTCCAATATTATCACCTCAATTTTGGTCAACATATTGATGGGAAACCAGTCTGTAAAACAGACTTCAAATAATTCCTGACTCTTGATATTCATTCCCTTAAAGCCCCCGCTGATACTGAAGAAGGCAAACCTGCTGACCAGTAGGATTTTGCAAAAATACCAGTGTGTAATTTTTTTCAGACTAGGTAATAAAAGGAATTCCTAATTTGATCTAACTCTCAAATGGCTAGCTGTATGGGAAGATAGCTGCCAGGTTTGGGGACACTGAAAGAGGCTTGAGGGGACTATTAGAGAAGAAATGACGTTTTCTTTTTTAATTGAAGAGCATTAATTTTCAAATTAGTATTACACAATGGATGCTTTTGTCTTTTAAATTTTTATTACATATTTTTTGTGAATTGGTTTATTTTTATTGGTGAGGATATTTGTTTTATTTACTCATTTCAATTTTATTACTACATTTATATTTTGGGTTTTGCATGTAAGAAAAACCATGTAATATTTAAGCTGTGTGTCTGATTTATTTCACTTAACTCTATGGATTCAAGGTGTATCCATTTTCCTACGAAAGGTGTATCCAGTGCAAGGTGTATCCACTTTCCTATCTTTCTTTATGGAACAGGCACACAGAGACTTATGGAGGTCATTTTATACCTAAATCATAACAAGGGAGTGGATAATAGTGACTTTTGTCTACCCATTCTATTCTGTAGGTGGTATACTAGTTATGCATTGCTACACGGCACATTACCTCAAAACTGAATGACCCAGGGAAGGAATGCAGCTCAGTGGGAGAGCACTTGCCTAGCATGTGAGAGGCTCTGGATTCAGTCCCCAGTAACACCACTAACTGAACAAAACAAGCAAACCAGAAAAAAATGGCTGAAAACAATATAGACTTTTATCTATTCCTCATCATTTCTGTGAGTCTGGAATTTAAGAATGGCTCAAATGAATAATTACTTGAGGTCTCTTATGAGTTTGCAATCAAGAAAGTGATCAAGGATGCATTATCTGAAATCTCCTATGTTCAGAGATAGGGTTTTGGGAAGTGATTAGATCATGAGGTGTCTGTCTTCATCAGTGGACAAATCTGGTGGCAAGATCATAGTTTGATGGCCATTACTGGGAGATGATGGAAACTTGGGAGATGGAGCCTAGTTAAATGATGTGTCTTGAACTAAGGGACTACATCTTGTCCCTGGTCCTTTCCTCTTGGAATCTCACCCTTTCTCACTGTTTCCTGGCTTCTAAAAGTTGAAAAATTTTCCTCTGCCATGCTCTTCCACCATTGTATTTCTGCTCTGCAGTGACCTCAGCACTGGAGGTGACTAGCCATGGACTAAACATCTGAAACTATGAGCCAAATAAACCCTTCCTCCTTTCTTTTTCTCAGCTATTTTGCAACAGAGATGAAAAATTAACTAACACAAATATTATTCTTTCATTATCAACCTTCACCTTCCAAATCACTAACTGAGGGATTATTAAAAGAAACATAGTTTGAAAGTATCTCTGTTTCATTTAGATTTCATACTAACATCAACCTACAGGATTACCTTCTTTTACCACTTTCTAGTGATGTTTCCTCCTCTCTATCCCTATAGTGTTGTACAATGGGACAAAGAAATCACATGGTAAAATTAAACATGACCCCAGAAGATAAGAGAGACAAAACACACTGAAGTTCTTCCTCTTGATAAGGTTCAGAAATAGAATTGTTGGGCTTTCTCTATTTTTAAGAGAGAAGGAGGAGGTAAAAGCAGGGGGAAGAGAAGAGAAAGCAGAGTAGAGAAGGGAGCTCCCTGAGGTCTTTCATTCTGATCCTCTTGTGACCCATCATATTTTTTGTTTTAGAAAGTCCACAGATGTTCATATACTCAGTGTGTCTCTGTGTTTGATGCTCTATGTGTGATCACCACTGAGCAAATGTCTTGATTTCATTTCATGAAAAGCATCAGAGGAGTTATTTTGGGCAAGGAGAAGGGGTAGGAGGAAGAGAGTGATGAAAAAGGACAAAGGAAGAATAGCAGCAGCCTGATTATGCGGAAACAGAAAGCAGTGGCTGGTTTGGGCACAGGCTAGAAATGCCTGTGGGCTGTTGAGTCAACACACACATGCTGGCCATCTCCTGGAGAAGACAAAATAAATGAAACACTTCGGTTCTAAAGAAAGTGTTCTTGGCAAAAGGAAAAGATGAGGCACAAACACAAGAAAAAGTCTTGCATTCTAGTTGCATTAGTCAGCTATCTTATTGCTAGACAAAAATGCCTAACAACCACAATTTAAAGGATGAAGATTATTAGCTCACAGTGTCAGAGGGTTAAGTCTATGGTCAGCTGGTTCCAAGGCAGGACATTGTAGTGGAAGGGCATAGTGAAGAAATCTGCTGAGTTTGTGGAAACCAGAAAGTAGAGCAGGCAACCAGCACTAGAGAGGAAGGGATTGAGGACTAACTACAGTACCCAGAGTCATGTCTCTGTTACCCAGCCAGACACATCACAAGTATATTTTACCAATTCTCCAGGCACTTCCCAAACCAATCAAGTTGACAAGTTTAACTGTCACAGGGAGACGTCATCAATTCTGAGAAGGTAACACATTGTAGTTGAAATGCCTCCCATTCATAAGGTGAATTTCAAATCCTTAAATTATTTATGATTCTGATAAAACATTTTCACATAAATCTAGTCTCAGGTTTGTTGCTATTATTGTTTATAAGTCAATTAGAACAATTTTACAGACTTGTTATAAATCTGCTTTAATATTTTTGACAAGTAAAATTGTATATATTTATGGTGTGCAACATGATGTTTCAATATATATATGTATATGTATATACTTTGTGGAATGTCTCATCAAGCTATTCAACATATCAATGACCTCACATACTCAGTTTTGCAATGAGAATCTACCCTTTTATTCTTTTAGCAATTTTCAAGGATTCAACATATTGTTATTAACTATAGTCATGATTCACAATACATCTGTTGAACTTATTCTTTCAGTCTACCTGAAATTTTGGGTCCTACTCTCTAGTAACCACCATTTTACTGACAGTTTCTATTACTTTAATGTCTTTATATCCCTCACATAAGTGAGACCATGCAGTATTTTTCTTTCTGTGCCTGGCTTATTTCCTTTAACCTTATGTTTTTCAGGTTCATCCAGAGAACTGCAAATGATAGTACGTCCTTCTTTTTAAAGCCAAACAGAATTTAATGATATATACACATCATATTTTTTGTATCCATTCATCAGTTGTCAGACACTGAGTTTGGCTGCGTAACTTTGTAATAACTTCATAATGGTGAACAGCACTACAGTGAACACGGGAGAGCTGCTGTCATCTCAACATACTGATTTCACACCTTTTATATATCAAGCAGTGGGATATCCGAGCCACTTGAAACATCTATCTTTAATTTTTTGAGGATTATTCTCCAATATTTTCCATTATGGCTCTACCAACTTAGATATTCACCAACATTGAGAAAGAGTTGCCTTGTTTCTACTCATAACCGTCATTTATCTTTCAATTTTCTGATGCTAGCCATTCTAACAGTTAATTTGCTTGTGACCTAAGTTTTCATTGCCACGATGATTAGTGATATTGACATGTTTTTGGATACTTTTTGGTCATTTATATATCTCTTCTGAAAAATGCCTATTTAGGTTCTTTGGCCATTTTAAAAATCAGGATATTTGTTTTCCTACCATGGAATTATCTGAGTTTCATACATAGTCTGTATATTAATTCTTTATCAGATGAATGGTGTGTAAATATTTTTTCCATTTTCTACATTGCCTCTTTACTCTGCTCTTTGCTTTGCAGAAGGTTTTCGGTTTGATGTAGTTCCATTTATCTCTTTCTACTTTTGTTGACAAAAATCTGCTTCAGTTTAGGTAGAATAGCTAGATGGTTTTCTTTAGCACCCTAAAATTTAATAGCACAGCTGTGTAGCAGACTCCAGGCTTTCTAAGTAGGAATGGCAAAATAGTTTCAAATTATTACTATTTTTTTTGCCATCATATGATGAGTAACATGTCATTGCTACTTAAATTTTATAAATATCCACTATTGAGGCTGCAAAAATAGTTTTTTCTACTGTGTGTGAGGTACAATTGGGAGAAGTTAGTGATCTCTGCAGGGAGGGTATCAGGAGTTAATGGACTATGGTCAAGACCTACTGTTATCTCCTCAGTTCATCTCAATTCGGGGAAATCACTGGAGAATAAAATAGGCACAATATTAGTACCATGGAATGAAGATATAAGGTTTCTCTGGGATCAAACAACAAATGCAAGTTCCACAAGGGCAGAAATCTGTTGAGTTTTTTTGTTTTTCTTATTGATCAACCTCAAGCATATAGCATTTCCTGATTGTGTAAATCCTAGGTGATGCTCACAAAAAGTAGAGTCAACTGGATAAGTGGCATATACCTGTGGAGCAAGTTTTCTCAGTAACTCAGAATGTGCCACTTGGATCCTTCCTGTTTTGGGTTGGATTTGGAATTTCAATTCAAGAAAATACTTAATTGCCATCACTTCTAGATTAGTTTTAATCAGATCTACAGACTCAGGGGAAATGAATGGAAGACCTTCAGATGGCCAGGGAGGTCCTCCAATTAGTAAACAAATGTTTGTAGCCAATCACATATTTTTCTGAGATTTCTTAGCTTTCATTGGATTCGCAAAAGAGTTTGTGACCTATCAAAAGTTAAGAGTACAAGTAAAAAAATTTAGAAGCAAACAGCCTCTATAATGTTCCATTTGAGAAGCATCTGAAGGAAGGTTGAGCTACAGTGCTGTGGGTAACGGAAGTGTAGGTTAATGGCCCAGGTGTGGTGAGCCTGGCCTGCTGGTAAAGCAATACGAAGGCCTTTGTCACTCAGCAGGGGAAGGAGAAGTGTCAGGAAATGGGGGG